>JAODAL010005274.1:0-145795 GCA_025379985.1 Phyllomedusa bahiana
TTCTTTTCTCTTTTAAACTCAACTGGGGAGGAAATTGTCTCTTTCTTTTTTTTCTCTGCCCCGTGCTCCTACCCCCTGCCCCTTTTGAATAACCTACATCTGGTCAAGTTTCCTGTACCCCCCTGTACAATTAGAGGAAAATTTTTTTTCAAAAATTTTGTACATGAATGTTTTTTTAGTTTTAAATTTTTAAAAAACACTTTTTTTTAAAAAGGGTGGAATCCCCCCAAAGTTTTTGTTTCTCTTTTTTAATTGTTTTTTAAAATGGGTTGTCTAAATACAGAGATTGTTTCCTATTTTTAAAGACTTCCCAAAAACAAGTCATTTTGTTTATGTGTCAAAAAAACTTGTCCACCATTCCTGTTTTTTTTGACAGCACCATCACCCTTGACCCACTCTTGACTATAGTGAAGAAAAAAATGTCTTTTTAAAAACCCAATTTTTTTTTAAAAATTAGGACCTTTTAGTCCTAGCTGCTTTTAACAGAAAAAATGCCCCCAAAAATTCAAAGCATGCCCCATGAGCCACTTTTGACAATTGTGAAGAAAAAAATGTCTTTTAAATTAAAAAAACTTTTTTTTTATAATAGGCCCCTGTGAAATAGCTGCATGTCACAGCAAAATCCCCCCAAAAAATTCAAGCATGCCCCTTGAGCCACTTTGGAAAAATTGTGAAGAAAAAATGTCTGTTAAAAACCAAACATATTTTTATAATATGACCTTTTATAAAAGCTGAATGTCCAGCAAAATCCCCCCAAAAATTAAAAAAAATTGACCCTTGACCCATTTGAACAATTGGGGAAGAAAAAAATTTTTTTAGAAACAACTTTTTTTTAGAATGGGACCTGGGGTTTTTTGTTTGCATTTAAAAGCAGTTTGGACCAAAAAAAATTAAAAAAATAAACTTTTTCCAACCCAACTGAAAAAAATTTGGGTGGGGGAAAAATCCCCCTTAAAACCCACATTTCTTTTTCCCAAAAGGGACCTTTATTATTGCGGGTTTTCCTCACGGGAAAAACATGCCCCCCAAAAAATACTAAAAATGACTTCTCAGCCACTTTTAAAATTGTGGGGGGAAAAATGCCACTTAGAACCCAAAATTTTCTGTTTCCAAAAAGGACCATAAAATTTATAGCTTTTTATCTCAAAAGCAACATGCCCCCAAAAAAAAATTATAAATATGATTTAAATCAGCCATTTTAAAAAATTGTGATGGAGAAATGCCACTTAAAAGCCACATTTCATTTCCCAAAAGGACCAAAATTTTTAAAGCTGTATCTCACAGAAAAAATGCCCCCCAAAAAATTATAAAAAAATTACTTCTCAGCCCAAAAAAAAAATTTGTGAGGAGAAATGCCACTTAGAAGCCCTTTTTCTTTTCCCAAAAGGAAACCTTTAATTATGCGTATCTCACTCCAACATGACCAAAAAAACCCTTGACAATGCAAAAATTTAAAGAAAAAGTGAGTAAATGGAAAAAAGGGTTTTTGCCCAAAAAACCCCTTCCCTGTCTTTTACAGTCCCCTAACAGCAAAACCACAAAATGAACTTTTGGGGAAAAAGAGAATAAAAAAATTTGCATAAGAAATGATAAATTTAAAAAAAAGTTTTAAAAGAGGACCATTTCTGTTTAAAGGAGGAATGTGAAGTAAACCAAACAACAAATCGGTGACCTCGGAAAATTGGGAAAGCCAAAACAACATCAAAAATCCATGCCGGATTCTTTCTTGATAAAAAGTAAAACAAATCCACATTTTCGGGGGGGAAAGCCGGGGAGGGTTTTGTCGGTAAGGGACTCCTCCAGCTGGCTAAAGGGTTCCGCTCAGATATAAAAACGCTCCCTTGCGGGGCGGGAAACAACACCTCTTGGTTTTGGGGGAACGAGCTGGGGCCATTGTCCTTTTTTGGATCCCAAATTTAAATTTGGGTCGGGAAAAACACCCAAAAAACATGGGGTTTTGGGGACCCGAAAAGTCTTCCCACCATGTTTTAAAGCTGGCTCTGTTTGGATGTTGCCCGCATTGCCATGCGTTGGTGAGGTGGTAAATAAAGTTTGCCAGAGGTCACCCATTGGCCTGCCACCTGCCTTGCTGCTGCGTATACGGCTACTTGGTTTTTTTCCCGGGGATCCGGGGAGGGTGGCCACCCAGAAAATGTTTTTCCCATTTTATGGCCTTAATGCGAAAGGGTCTGTTGGAAAGGGAAAAGGAGCATCCAAAAACTCAAAGAGAGATGGAGCCTTTTATTTTTCCCCAAACCTCTGGGGGCGAGGGGGACTAGCAAAACTGATCTTCCTCATCTTCCTCCTCCGCCTCAAATTCGCGCCAACATCTTTCCAAGGCAGGGACGTCGGTAAACCCGTCGTGGTCTAGGAAAAACCTCCTCCTCCTCCTCCGCTTCCTCCGGCACAGCTTAACAACCAGCCCTGATTTGCCCGAGATGATGCACCCTGAGAGCTGATGCCCCTCCCTTGCACTAGCCCTGGACCCCGAACCACTGCCTAATGAAGACCGATAAAATTGAGAAACTGTCGGCCTTGGGGATTCGACGGAGAGAAAGGCTCCGTGTCTGCATCTGTGTCCGTCTCCTCCCTCCGTCGCTGGTGGGACCTTTGTTTCAGAGTGTCCAACGATCGTTCCAGAACTAAGATCACCACAATGCTCATGCTGACAAGGGCATCGTCCGCACTGACCATTTTGGTGCTTCTTCAAAACGGGCAAGGATGGTGCAGAGCTCTTTCACCTGCCTCCACTCTCGTGGCTCAACACCCCGAGGTCTGCAACGCTGCTTGTCAGGCCAGGGTTCACTTCGTACTGCGTAATGGCATTGCGCTGCTGCCACAATCGCTGGAGCATGTGGAGGGTGGAAATTCCAGGTGTTGCCACGTCAACAATGAGAACGGTTGACGGGGAGGTCGAGCTGACGCTGCAATGCAGCCAGGCGGGACGAAGCAGGTGCAACGGCGGAAGTGCGAACTCAGACCTCGAGCCTTCCTCAGCAGGCAGCCCAAAGACCCGGGTAGCTCTTTAGAAATTTCTGGACGAAAAAGGTTCATGACATGTGCCAGGCAAGGGATTTTGCTCCGGGCATACCGATCTTAAGGGTGGCCACAGATTTGCCCTTTTCGCACACCACCTTCCCTGGCCAAAGCCTTGTACCCAGCCAGCGGGGCGGTTTGTTGCGGGGACCACCACGCTCCTGACCTGGTGGGATGGTCTCCAAGACAAATTTAAATTTTAACCCCGGCCTTGTTTCTCTGGGCACGTTGCCCCCAAGGACCTTTGGGTGAAAGACCCTGCACCATCCCCGGGTTGAAAGGTGCCCAGCCTGAGAGCACGTCACCCCCAGGAGACATCCACCCAGCTCACCCAGTGAGCTGTCACAGAGATATAGCGGCCTTGGCCGTGCTTACTAGTCCATGTGTCGTTGTGTAACAAGGGGCTGTAGTAAGTCCACTCACCCAGTAGATGGCGCCAGAACATTTGAGATGAAGTGTGGTAGTTGCCTGATTACAGGGGGAAAAAGTTTTGAGGGGACACAGGGACAGGAAGGGAAAGGGAGGGAGTTGGGAGCCTGAGGGGATTTGTAGAGAAGAGCGTGAAAAGGGCCTGAGAGTATGTCTCCCCTGCTTTTGTAAAGGGGGTTTTTGGGGGAGCTGTTACTACACATCAACTAAAAGGGGTTTTAAACCAGTGCCTTGCAAGGTCCTAGTAGAAAACTGTTGGTTGGTCTCGGGAAACCATTGTGGGAGAGGGATCTCCCCACATGCAGGCTTGCCGCTGAAGAGAGATAACGAAGAGATTAAAAAGATTTAAATCACAACCTTTGAAAAATTTACCTTTTTTTGGTAAAATTTGTATTCACCTTTATCAGTAAAGTTAAACAGAAAGTATCCTGCCGGGTTACCCCCCCGTTTTTTACTTTTGGGGATTAGGGGCGAAAGGATGGGATATGATATGGCGACAAACGGGAGTTATTCCGCCTCGTTCCAGCGTTCACCTCCCCGGGCCCCGGTGGGCGCTTTACTGAGCCATTTAAACCCAAGTTTATTTGGTGCCCAATGTTTCGCTCGGGGGATTGGAAAAAAAAGACAAAAAGGGGGTTCCCCGGTTGGTGAAACACCCGCCCACATCTGAAACAGAATTGGCACTGGTACCCTTAAAGGGAGAAGCCCGGAAAACAGTTATGCTACACCGGGAAAGTAAAAGGGGAAGTTTTGGCAGATCTGAGAAATCTAGGGGAAAGTGAAATGGGACGTCTATCAGCAGCAGTGTTAAGGAAGAGATTCTTCCCCCGTTTGTAGAAAGAGGACGAGACACACCCAGTTGCAAAGGGCCCAACGGGAGCTTATGACTGCTTTGCAAAAGAAAGAAAAAACCGGGCCGCTACAGCCTTCGCCAATAAAGAGCTGCTGGTGCGAGATCAATTTCTGCTAGGATTGAGAATCAGTAAACAATGGAGGACCTTGAGGGGGGTTTTTAAAAAACTGGATCCCCCCTAAAACCCTTCCACCAGGTTTAAAAAGGGAAACGATCACGTTGGAAAAAGGGGAGTGGAGGGGGAACCGCTTTTTAGGCCACAAGCTGAGGTAGCCCCAGTCCGAGAGAAAACATTTGACCCTAAAAAATAAATTTCCCCTGGGGGGAAGCGTGAGAGAACTTCAAGGGATTTTTGGGCGACTAAAAGGTAGTGGGAATGACATAAAAGGCCCGGGGGCCGCGGGGCAGATTCCCCAAAAAACGGGACCCCGACACAATGAGGGGATAACAACCGAGGTGTTGGGAGTGTGAGAATTTAGGCCACCTAAGGAAAAAATTTCCCCCGACGGGTAGAGAACTAACGGGGGGGATTTAAACTAATCCGCCTGGGGTGTGGGGCGAACCGCAGGAGGAAATGCCTGAAAAAGCCCTATGCTGGGGGTAAAAACTTAATTGGGGAAGCCCGGAAATAAAAGCCGGGAATTAATGGGGTGGAATTTTTCGGGCCTGGGGGAAATTACGGGCTCGAAAGTCACCCCCTCGTAGGGTGGAAATTTAAAGAGAACTTTCCACCCCCATGTTAAAGACAGCCCCTCCTGGGTGAGTCAAAGCCGCTAAAAACCCTTCCTATTCAGATTGGGGGGGTCATGCAACTGACATTGAGCTCGGGGGACACCTGGTGAAAGGGGGGGGGTGGTGGGGGTTCAGAACATTTGGGATTCACAAGTCCGTGATTCGGGTATGAATTTTTTACTACAAGCCATTAAAGGACTGAGGGCCCCAATGAGCGGGCCCGAAGTACGGGAAAAGCGGGTACCTGATCATGACCACCCCATCAGGCTTTACAGGGGGCTTTGACAGTCCCGGGAAAAAAGCGAACGGGAAAGGGGGTCAGGGGCCCCCAGGGGCAGAAATTAGCTTTAACCCTTTCAAAAACCTTTAATTTTTACGGGCAAGGCCGATTTCCCCGATCCCCCTTTCCCTGTAGGTACAGATAGGAAGCAAACGGGTACTACATTTATGGTAGAGGGGCCCTTTCCCAGAGGGAAGGGAAGTAGAAAGGGGGGAGCACTCTGTGTGACTTTAACCCCCGGGGTGGGGAAACGGGTTGGGTCATAAATTTGAAATGATCAGCGGTACACTGCCTTTTGAGAACACATGGCAAGAGGAAAAACCCCGGTACAAAAAGGTACGGGCCCTTGGGGACGCCCAAGGGGAAGCTAGAGGTGGCCGGGGAGGGAAGCGGGAATAGAAACCCCTGTGCCAGGTGGGGGGCCGGGAAAAACCCCTTCCCCTAAATGAGAGGGTCATGAACGCAGTGTCCCCAAAAGGAAACCCAATTTGGAGGGTTTAGAAAAAAAGGGGGAATTTTGCCCTTTGGTTTTGGAGGCCCTATGGGGGCTTTCTCCCATCATGAGGCGGACTTCGGCCTAAACCCCCAGCCCTTGGGCACGAGACCCCCCAAACAAGGGATGCTCACCCCCGGTTTCGGCAGCGTTACCGACAGTTTCCCTCCGCCCTTTATCGGGGAGGTCAAGAACTTTTAAAAGAAAATGCAGGACAAAAAAATTTGATTAAGCCAGTAAGACCCCGGGGGCCCTCTCCGATCGTGTTTGTAAAGGGGTTTGGGACTCCCCGGGTTTTCTGTGTCGATTATAGGGTCTTAACGCTTGCACGGTGAGGGAGCTTACCCATTCCCCCCGAAATTGAAAAATTCGTTTGGGGGCCCCTGGGAAATGGGTCAGTATTTCTCCACTCTGGACCCTAGCCATTTGGTTATGGCAGGTCCCAATTGCCGAGAAGGACCGGGAGAAGACGGCTTTCTTTTACCCCTAGGGGACTGTTTTGAGTTTCTACCATGCCTTTTGGGGAATTGAAAAATCCCCCTGCCACTTTTCAGAGGTTTGAGGGAAAACTGTGTTTGGGGGATTTGAATTAAAAATGTCTGCCCCATTTTTTTTGGCCCGACATCATTATTTTCCCTCCCCCCTCCTTTGCGGAACACCTAGAACAGCTGAATCGAGTGTAGAAGGGTTAAGACCCCATGGGTTAAATTTAAAACCCCTCTAAATGTCACTTTTTCCGGGGACAGTATCGAGTACCTAGGACATGTAGTCCTCTAAAGATGGGGAAAAGCCCAGGGACTCCAAAGTTGGGGCCCGGGTGCAGCAGGGGCCCCATCCCTCACACAGCCAATGAACTGAGATCTTTCCTGGGACTGGTGGGGTTTTACTCCCGGGGACGGTTCAGGGAAAAACTTTGCCAAGTTTCCCGGGCCCCGTTTATGCTCTTCTCCAGGGGGGGGCCCCCGGGGGGAAGGGCCAAAGCGTAGAAAAACTTCCATGGAAAAAGGGAAAAGCTGAATGGGTTCTAAAACTAAAGAGACTGTTAACTAGTGCCCCAATCTTAGTTTTACGAAAACTTCAGCTTCCCCATTTTGTTACAAACTGAGGGGAGTCTAAAAGGTTTGGGGAAAGCGGTCCTTCCCCAAGTACGGGGCGGCCAAAGAGGGGCCCATCGCGTATGCCAGTGGGATTTAGAATGGGAGAGGAACCAGTTAATTAAATTTCCCTTAAAAACTGGGGGTTATTGGCGGGGGTTTTGGGGGGCCCCGTAACAGAAAATTTTCGCTGACTTTTTTTTGACGGGCGCCCCAGTTTACGTGGTGACCGACAATAACCCCCGGTACACCCGGGAAAAACACCCAAAAGTTTGGGGGTTTTGGGGAGCAGCGGTGGATGGCCCGGCTCACCCAATACAATTTCCCAAAACGCGATATCGTCCAGGGAGAAAAAAAAAACTAATGAAGAGCACTGTCCCGAAACCCCCGTGGAAACCCCCCACGGGGGTTCACCGAGGGAAGGAACGGGGGGAAGAATGAACTCCTAATTAAATTTGACCAAGGTTGCTCCAGAGGTCAGCACTGGGGTCGGCCCAAAGGTTTACTGGGGGTGGACTGGAGGCACAGTCGAGGAATGGAAAAAGGTCGACAGGCGATGCCCCCCTTTTTCGAAGGGTAAGGGGCTGGCCCCAGGGGGAATAAAATGTCCCACACCAAAAAGGAAGGGGAATGTCCTGTCCCGGAAGGGAAGAAGCTTTGGCGGGCAGAAGGAACGACGAGGGGCCCGAAAAGGGGGGGAAACTCTCCCGGAAAATTTCAACTCCCCCTGGGAAAATTGCCCACTGCCCCTGGCAAGGGGTTTATTTCCCTTCCAAAGAGGTTAGAGGGCTTTTACCCATGGGTCATGAAAAAAAGGGGAAATTTTGGCCCTGCTAAGCCCTTTGATTTGGCTACAGAGGTATATTTTTCACCCTCAATGAGAAAACGGGCAGAGAAGGGTTTTGAAACGGGAAAAGGGGGGGGGGGGGGGGGGGGTTGGGGGGGGAAATTGTGGGTTGCAAGACCCAAGGAACAGCGGGCCCGCCATTGAGGAGTATTCAGTCTTTTTAAACCACTACACGGGCATGATGGACTCCCTTACGTGGGGGAAATCCATAGGGGGGATTAAAATATTTTGTTGGAAAAATAAAACCACTTCACCAAATTTGGGGGGTTGGCAATCCCAAACCCGGGAACCAAACAGCGGAAAACCCCCCCCCCCCCCAGGCCTTGGGGGGGAAAAATTTCATTCAAAATTTTATGGCTCCCCCAATATACATTCGATCAGGGGGCCTGCTTTGGGGGTAAGGTGATCGAAAAAACTGTGTGTCCAAACCAAATCAGGAAAAAAGGACCACCCCCCCTACCACCCAAAAAGGGAATGGCGTTTTAAAAGCGCATGAACAAAAACCTTGCTGCAAATTTTACGGCCCTTAGGGGAAACAAGAGGGAGAGGGGCCAGATTTTGTGGCTGAGCTGGTGTGGGTTATAAAAAATTAAAATACACTAAACCCCCGGGATTTTCACCTTTCATGCTAAATTTTGGGAAAAGAAAGGGGAAGATGCCCATTCAGTCTCATGTTTGACCCCGATTGAGGGGGAAAAAACCCAAAAGTGGACCCCCCAAACTTGGATGGGAGATATCGCGAAAGGTGCAAAAAATTTTATGCCCGGGTTTTGCTCGCCGGATGACTCCCCGCGGTTGGCAGTGAAACAGAGGGTTGAGAGAGCTTCCTTTGCACCCTGGGGAACGAGTAATTTGGGAAGGAACAAATCGGGCCCCGGGGGAAAAGGGAAAAATATTTGGCGGGTGGGGAAAACCCCTGGCCTAAGAAGTGGGTCCCCCAACCCAAAAACCCCAATATAACCAAATCTTTGAAGTTTAAAGGGCCCGGAAAGGGGGGGGGCCCCGGGGGGGGGGCCAGAATGTTGCATCGGAAAACCCGTTTTAAACCTTTCATTTTGTAGCCGAGCCCCCTGCCCCCCAAAGAGAGTGCCCCGACTCCCCCGAGTGCCCAAATAAAGGGCGAGGGGGGGTGGCTTCCCCCAATTTGGGAAAAACCCCACCCCCTGGGAAAACAAGGTTTAAATGGGGCCTCCCCGCAGACCCAGAGGTTTCACCGGAAACCCGAGCCCCCCACAGATTTCCCGGGACTCCCAACGTTTTTCCCAAATTTTGGGAGAAATTTCCAAGCCGTTTATGGGAAAAATATTGGGGGTGAAAACTCA
This sequence comes from Phyllomedusa bahiana, assembly GCA_025379985.1. NCBI lineage: Eukaryota > Metazoa > Chordata > Amphibia > Anura > Hylidae > Phyllomedusa > Phyllomedusa bahiana. The sequence continues at coordinate 9,087 of JAODAL010005274.1, forward strand.
GGGGTTTCCGGGGTGGCAACCCCCCTTAAAACCCCGGGGAAGAGGGGGTAAAAAAAGGGGGTTTTGTAAATTCCCCTCCCCCAAATAGATGCCCCCAGAAATTTGAGATAAGTTTGGTTGTTGCCTGATTACAGGGGGGGTGTTTTTAGGGGACCCCAAAAGGGGAAAAGGGGGGGGGAAAGGGAGGAGTTGGGACCCCGAGAGGACTTGTAGAAAGAGAGTGAGGGGTGAAGTTTTTGGGTTTTCCCCCCTGCTCTGTGAAAGGTTTTTTTTGGGGTGTTATAAAACATCAGGGCTAGAAGGGTTTACCAGTTTCCTCTGCAAAATGTCCAAAAAGAAGAGCTGCTGGTTGGTCTCGGGAAAAACGCATTGTGGGAGGGAGTCTCCCCACATGCAGGTTGCCTGGGAAAAGAGAACCAAAGAAAGAGATTTTAAAGACTTAATCACAACCTGTTTTAATTAAAACCTCTTTTTGAACTGTTTTTATTTACTTTTATCAGTAAAGTTAAACAGAAAAATAAACCTGCCCGGGGGGGTCGCCGTTCTTTACGTTGGGCAGATGGGCTTTTCCGGGCACAGTGCAAAACAAAAGCGCTTGAAATTTTAGTTTACAAGGGCTGGCCAGGGCAAAGGGAAAGGCTTTTTTGGGGAAAGAAAAGCCTGTCAGTCTGGGTTTGGGGGGCCGGGAAGGGCCATGATGTGGGGGAACCCAAAACTGTGTTACCAGACGGAAAGGCAACATTTCCAAAGGGCCCAAAAACCTGGCAAAGCGACATTTTAGGCTTTTGGCTTTGGGTGAATTTGGGGTTTAAAATGTTTCTTTTGTCCCAAACCTGGAAGACAAAGGCTGGGGTGCTAGGCTGGTCGCTGTACGGGGGCAGGTCGTCAAAATGGCGGAAGGAAAGGGGTGGATGGGTCTCTGGGGGTTGAATGGTACTCGGGCGACGGGGGGTGAAGCGGAGCTGATCCCTTTATCAGACTCTGGAGACATGGGGAGGAGGGAAAGCTTTGGGGGTTGGGGGAGGGGGCGGAGGCGGAGACAAAGGGGGGGGGTGTGACAAATGGTTGGGGGCCCCCCGGGGTCGGTCTGGCCTTTTTTGGCCAAGTGGGTTTCCTCCATTTCAAATCATGCCTTCACTGGGGATGTGACTAAGGGCATGTTTGGGGGGTGGGGTTTAAAAACCTAAGATTCTTTGCCTCTACTTTTTCGGGTTTTGGCAAAGGGGCGGATAAAGAAAATCGCTGGGGGAAACAGAGGGTTGCTGAAAAAAAGGCCCCGGCCCTTTAGGGGTTCCTGGGGCCCTTTCTGCGGCGATAAACCCAGGAGCGGGGGTTTCCCCCTGACCCTGGGCTGGCGGAAACATATCAAGGGCTTAGCGACCCCCCCCTCCCCCTTTTTGAGGCGGGAACCCCTACTGGGAAATACCCAAACGTTTTCCCCCCTTCCCAAGGTTGGGGGGGTTTGGGGAAAACGTCGCAAAACAAATTCTGCTGAAAAAAACCACGTTGGATCCGGGAATGTGGTCATCATTATATTTAAAACAGGTGACTTTTTTCGTCCCCACTTTTTGCATCCCAGGAAACTGCGGGCTACAAGCAAGAGGGACTGCAACCCTTGCCCCACCGCCCGGGATTTTTTTTCCATTAACGGCTTCCTTCTCCCCTCTGATGGAAACAGTAACTTGGGGGTAGAGCAGAGAGAAACAACCTCTTTGGCCTTTGATCTTTAAAATGCCTTTTGACCCCCAAACCCATTTTGTCATCAAAGAGGGGCCCTTTAAAAAAATGGGTTATCCCAGTGGTGGGGGACACGAGTTGAAATTTTTGGGGTTTCCTTCGTTTATGTTGGACGGATGCTATATGGGGTTTAAAAAAATTTGTGGCCGTCGGGGAAGGGGGGGAGGAGGTAAGACTGCTGATGCAGGTTTTTGCATTAACCACTGAAGAAAAATTTGGGGAAAGCTGTTCGTTTTCGGATTTTCACAGGGGGCCCCGAAAACCCCCGATGCAGGGGCCCGGGCGGGCCTGCAACTGAAAATCCGCGGCATGCGGGTTTTCCCCCGGGACTGGGAAGGGGGCACCTTTCTCTCGTACCTCTACCTCCCTGTTCCAAACCCCCTCTTTTCTTGTTACCACCCGGAAAATTTTGCTTTCCCGTTCAAAATATAAAAAATTTTAGAAGGTATGGAAGAAATTTTGGAAAATCTCTTAAAAAAAAAGACGGAATTCCCCAAACTATTTTCCCCAAAACCCCCAAAACCCAAAAAAAAATTGCTAGATTTTAAAATTTTAAATGGGAAGGTTTGCTCTATCAAAAAGCCCGGCCTGCGCCAAAGTGAAAAAACATTATCTGAAAGTATAAAGGGATAATAAAAAAGGGATTTTTTTTGGGACCCATCAATTCACCTGTGGGGACACAAAAAATTTCTGTATTTAAAATTTAAAAATGCAAAGAAAAATCTATCAACAAAGCTTTAATGACCCCAAAGTGAAAAAAAAACCTGTCTGAAATTATAATGATAATAAAAAGGGATTTTTGGCACCTTTCAACCTGTGGGGACTACAAAATTGCTGTATTAAATTTAACTGCCAAAATAATCTATCAACAAAGCTTGATGGGCCCAAAAATAAAAAAACACCTGTCTGAAATGTATTAAAGGGATAATTTTAAAAAGGGATTTTCCCGGCACCCCATCAATTCACCCGTGGGGCTACAAAAAATTTCTGTATTCCCAAAAAAACTGCAAAGTAAAATCTATCAACAAAGCTTGACTGACCAAAAATTTAAAAAAAAAAACCTGTCGAAAGTAACATGATAATAAAAGGTATTTTTTTGGGACCTATAAAACCCGTGGTGACTACAAAATTGCTGTATTCAAATTTTAAATGCAAAATAGATCTTTCAAACAAAGTTAAATGCCAAAAGTGAAAAAAAAAAAACCTGTCCGAAATGTATACGGGATAATAAAAGGTATTTTTTTTGGGCCCTATCAATTCACCTGTGGTGACTACTAAAATTTCTGTATTCAAAATTTTAAAAAAAATTGGGGGCCCCCCCCGTAGCTCTATTAACAAAGTTACTGACCAAAAGTGAAAAAAAAAAACCTGGGCGAAAAGTATACCGGGTATTAAAGGTATTTTTGGCACTTCAGTACACCTGTGGTGACTAAAAAGTTCTGGATTTCCAAATTTTTCTGCAAGGTGGCCCCTATCAACACAAATGGCCCGCGCCAAAGTGAAAAAAAACACGAAACTGAAATGTTACGGGATAATAAAAGGTATTTTTTGGGCCCCCTATCAATTTCCCTGGGGGGACTATAAATTGCGTATTCAAAAATTTTAAATGCAAAATTTGCTCTATGAAAAAAGCTTGACTGACCAAAAGGAAAAAAACCTGTCTGAAATATATACGGGATAAAAAAAGGGATTTTTTTGGGATTTTTCAACATGTGGTGACTACAAAAAGCTGTATTCAAATTTAACCCGCAAGGTGGCTATAAACAAAAAAAGTTTGGGGTGGGGAAAATTGAAAAAGGACAACCCATCTGAAAATGTATACTGAAATAAAAAATGGGGTTTTGCACCTAACCAAAAAGACCTGCAGTTACAAGGGAAAAAATCTGTATCCTAATAAAAAGGCACTGCAATGTCCCAAACAAAGTTTTTGGGGTAAAAATATCCATTATCCTTTTTTAGAGCTTGTCTGTGGTTTGCTCTGCCCCGGGGCCCCCCCCCCCCCCCGCCCCACCAGTGACTTTACAGCGGTAGATGCCCTTTAAAAATTTTTTGCTAACTACCCAAAATCCCGCCCAAAACTTTGATCAACTAACTTCTAAGGGGTACCCGCTAAAAGTAGAGCTGTCCCCTGTGAAAAAAAAAGAATAATTTTTGCTGAGCTGTTTTCTGGCTGTTTTTGGGCAGAGGGGAGCGCACGATTAAATCCTAAGGGCCTGACACACAAATGGGGGTCAAAAAAGGGAAGGGGTGTTCTATGTAAAAAGGGGGTCATGTTAAATTTTTTCCCGCCAAACGCAACCATACACATCCCAGTCATGACGTCGCAAAACACAGCTCACCCGGGTTCCTTTTTTTTGCTGGGCCCCCAAAAAGACAGGGAACGCCGAAAAATGGCGCATTTTTAAAGATTTTGCACAGAAAATTTTTAAACCAAAAATTAAACGCGTGATCTAAAAAATCCGAAAACAACGTAAATACCGGGGCCCATTTCAAATTTGCGATTTAAAAATTTGCTCACCCCTTTGTCAGGTTTCAGTATCTTAAAATGCTCGCCCATGAATTTTTTATATCTTTATATGATTTTAACCCATTCTTTTTTGTTTGGCCGACCAGGGCCCACTTTTTTTTACAAACCTTCTGTGATCTCAACCCGGGATATTAAAGTTTTTTTACCCTTAAACTGTTATTCTCTTAAAAAGCTTTTGAAACGGAAAAAAAAAAAAAAACGGTCTAAGTGTAAAACTTTTTTGTTGCCCATTGCACCCAAACGAGCTCCCCTTTCCTTTTTATATAGGCTCTGAAAAAATGAAAGAGGACCTTTGATTGGTTATTTTGGCCAACAAAGAAAAAATCTTAAAAAAAAAAAAAAAAAAAAAAAAAAAAAACCCGAAAAAGGTTTTATTTCATGTTTCCCCTTTAAAGTTTTCCAAAAAATTTATTCAGTTGAGGGTAGTGTTTTTCAAGGATTTTAATTGTCAACTTACCTTTCTAAGTTTCTATTGATCCTGCATCAATCTCATCGTGGTATCTTTCCTGGTGTTACCACTAGTGTAGGAACGGAATACCTGATGAATGTCAAGTGTGTCACCCCCCGGGGGAATGAGAAAAATTGGGGCAAAAAACTAAAAATTTTAAAACCCATAAAAACCTAAACCCCCCTCCTTAATTAATTAGGTTTAACACTTTACAGTCCATGAGGGGGCTTCTGGTTTATCCCACTATACAGGATTTTGTGTCAGTGCAAATTTGTAGCAAATTTTTCATTTTAAACAACGGGGGAATGGAGCTGACTTTGTTCCATGCTGCTTAACCCTTTAGACGCCCGGGAACACCCGGGTAAAAAAATGAATGAGAACCTTTCCTCTCTATGATCGGCACCCTGGGGAGATCATAGGGTGCTTATCCATTAACATGGTGGCTGGAAGTTTTATGATGGCGTACACAGCCACCATGTATTTGTTTCTTTTAAATTCCTGCCCGGGCAAAAAAAATGGAACCCCATTTTTAAAACCCCCTTCAAATTGTTTAACAGGGGGATTAAATTAAAAAAGAAAAAAATGTTTAAAAGTGTAACATTTTTATAAAAAATATTAATTAATTTCAAATCCCTCTTTTTCCATTTTACAAATAATAAAAAAAATAAAAATGTACGCATAATTGGTATTGCCACATCTGTAAAAGTCTGCTCATTCAAAATATAATTTATCCCACATGCTGAACACCATAGAAGAAAAAGATTCTAAAACACAAAATTGTGGAGTTTTTTGTTTTTTCCCTTCCCTAAAAATTGGAATAAAAATGATTAAATCCAAAACCCACTGGCCCAGAAAAGACCGATACCATTAAAAGTTTTTTCCGCAAAAAAATGCCTCTATGCTTTGTAGTGAAAAAATAAGGGGCTCAAAAGGTGGGAGGAAAAAAGAAACCCATTTACTATACCACTGTCGGGAAAGGTTTAAAGGGGTTGTCTCATACATTGTTCATTTGCCTTAGTCCTTTTTCGGGTTTCATTTTGAATTCGGGGTTTTACGGGCTTTATTGGTTTGCAGAGAACCCGGTCTGTGTATGTCCCGTGCGGTCCTATCAGGATAACCAAACAGGTCGGCATGCAACCTGAGGGGCTGATGCGCCCATACAAGAGGGTACTAGGAATAGGAAGGACACTGTTATGGACTATTTTTGAAAGTGACTTGTTTTTGAAGTCTTTAAAAATGAAAAGAATTCTTTTAGGAGAAACCCCCATATGGGTATAGTTAAGGATGGGTTGAGTAAAAAAAACGGGGTTTTAGGGCAGTGAAACCCCAAAAATTTTTCACAAATTCGGTCAAACGTGTTTAACCAAACAAGCAGTAATAGTAGCCCCATGGGGGACCCCACCACACATCTTTATTATAAAATGAAATTTTAGTCATTAAAGAGGAAAAAAACTAAAATTAGTTCAAAATTTCCAATGGGACATTTGGGACATTGTGCAAAGCGTTCCCATTGGAATTAATGGTAGTACCATGAGTGCACATGTAGCAAATATAAACTTGACAGGTAATCCACAATGATTTCATGGCACAGAAAGTTATCCCAACTTTTAAGCGGGTTTTGTTGTGATGTAAGAAGAGATAACATGAAAAGTATTACTGTCACTGTCATGTTAAAGTTTTCAAAATCTTAGGAAGAAAGCTTCTCCTGTTGATGTTAGTAGGTTTTCCTGCTATAGATAATCTCCTATTTCAGATAATAATCAAGAAAAGGAAAGCATGTGCTAAGCTTAATCAGGACACTGAATCCATTTTGACCTTAGCCTACTCTAACAAATTAAAGCATTAAAAAAGTTTATTACAGGAAACCCTGCTCGGTGTTGTGTTTGTATTAGTTAGTGTTATATTTTTTGTGTGATGGCAAAAGAGGCAAATGTTAGGGGTATAAAATATGCCAGCACTTCCATATATGGAGTCACAGTTCTATGTTTCCTTGCTATAAAAAAAAAGGGACCCCTGCCTGTCTAGCGACTTCCAAATCACCCATCCCCTTGCTCTTTGCTAGGGACTGGACACTATTTTCCTCCTATACAATTAAAGCTAAAAGTTTATTTTATAGTTCTGAAGTGTCTGTCAAACATCCTTACCATAGGAGCTTGATATCGGATTCTGTCATGAACGTCTTTTGCTAAGAGACCAAAAACATATTTCTCTGGGTTTGTGAAGAAGAAACATGTTGTTTTACTTCACAAAATGATCTGTGTCTCCCTGTGAAATAATCATCCCTTTCTACTTTGAAGTTTCATTCATTACCTGTGTTAAGTCAACAAAGGCAGCGAAGCTCAGGCAGGCCACCATTTTTTTCTGCTGCCTAATTAGATGTAATTACTTTATTTTATCCCAAGGTTCATACTTGTAGCATTGCCTTGTAATAATTGAAATTGCATGCATGGTCAAGGGACTGTTTGACGCCAGAGCGGAGACGTTCCTGCTGTCACTCCCTACTACAGTCTCAGTGAAACACATGGAGACCTCATCATCCAGCAAAGTACTTATTAACTGCACTGCACTCTGTCAGTGGACAGGATGTATACTGACTCACTGGTGATCTTCAAGAAGAATGAAATCCAAGTCTCTACTGTAATTGGTTTGAGAGCAGAACAGGTCCTTAGAGGCGATAGCTGCTGACTTGTGATAGGATAACTTATGAAAATTGGTGACCTCTCCATGGCATATTGATTTCTCTTCACAATAATTATGAAAAAAGATCAAAAGCAATGCTACCTCTCATTATCTCTTTTGAAGGATTTGAAGAATGAGTGTGTCACTGAAGATTAGAAAAACACAGAAAGCACAACGTGTACTATGACAGACAACAAAAACAATAATAACCAGAGATTGAATATATTACTTTTTTGTGATTCTTCCCCTAGGAACAGTTAATGAAGGAAGAAGGTTAATTACAAGCCTCCTTTAGCTAATGAACTAACACAGGTCTCCTTATCCATAATCGGCTCTAACTGAATTTTGACTCTGACTCTAGTGATTAATCAAATGGTAAATCTGGTCTCACCACTGTTAATAATAGGTCTTTCCTTGAGCTCTTTGTTGACCAGTGAAACAAAAGCATCTTCACTGAGCGACAGAACCTCCGCTTTTGTTGGTGGAGCCAGCTGGTCTACGATGGTGGCAGTTAAGGTTAATGTGAGATGTTAAGTCTCAGACTGCATTGAAGTTTAAAGGAAAGGAATATCTACTTTTTTTTTAGATGCAGACAATTTGAGAGGGTCTGGGGAAAAAATGGCAAGAAAGTGCATGTAAAGTGGATGTGACAAGTAAAAAGGAGCAATTCTTGTTAATTGTATTAAAATTTCTCTAATCAGGTAGGAAACATTTACCTCAACTATTTAGAACATATGCCTTCGAAAAACTTTAGAAGTTCCTGTTGTTAAATAATAAATCACTAAAATAAGATACATACTTAAGCCTGTGACAGGGTGTTGGAGACCCAGGACTCATTGATGCGTGTGGAGACTAAAGGCTAGCTCAACTGATGCAAACAAAAGGTTCACAAAAGAGCTACTGTAGCACAAATTGTTGAAAAAGTTCATTCTGCCTATAATAGAAAGCTGGCAGAACACACAGGGCATTGTAACTTTCTGCATATGTGGTTGCATAACCCAGAGTAGTGAGAGTGTCTGCACTGACACCTGTGCACTGCTGAAATCACCTACTACCGTGTTTTTCCAAAAATAAGCCCTCACCCAAAAATAAGCCCTTGCTTGATTTTTAGGGATTTTTGGAGTACATTTTAAATATAAGTCTTACTCCAAAAATAAGCCCTAGTTAGTCAATGCCTCTAGCGCTAGGTTATGTCATGTGACGCTAGATTATGTGACTAACATCACGGAAATATAACCTAACGCTTGAGGCACCGGAATAGCCATAATGAGGCTCCCAAGTCGTCCTGTCGCTTCCTCCCACCATGGCAGGGTAAAATCTGCTCACCCACTCCTCTGTCCCGAGTCCCGCCTTCTGAGTGTTGTTATCTGGTGTCCGCCTCCTGGTTACCGCCTCGCGGCCCCTACTGTGCTATGGTGTGGGCTTGGCTGCCTGTCAGGACCGCTCAGTGAGCGGGAAGTGGATCCACCGGTCACCGCTAGGAGTTGGCGTACCATACGCGGGGGAGTGGAGTCTAAGGGACCCTTTGTCTTCACCGGAGCCCGCCGCAAGGCAGGATGGGCTTTGCTGCAGGGAATCCCCCAGGTCGGTACCCCCGACACAGGACCCAGCGGTGACAGCCGAAGCAGGTATCGTTGACACAGGGCCAACCGGAGCGTAGAACTGGAGTAGGCAGGACACCGGAGCGTAGAACCAGAGTAGGCAGGACTGACAAGGCAGGAGCAGAAACGTAGAAGCTACGAAACTGTCAGAGAGGATGCTAGCAAACGCACAAAGACGTCACTAATGCAGGGACAACAACAACTGGGCGCCGACGGCAGGAAGGGGTATCCATAAAAAGCCCATGCTCCAAGGCCATAGGTGGAAAGGGAACAACAATTTAGTACTTGCCCTGTAAATCTAAGAAAGCTGCTCATGCACGCCCCTAGTGGCCAGCCGGGATAGTGCAGGCAGAAGCAGAGACTGACGCACGCCGCTGGAGGAGGAAGCAGGACGAATAGCAGCACAGCGCATGCTGGGGCTGGCCGTACCCTGGAGCAGCAGTGTAGCGCCGCACGCTGCGGTACGACGCCCGGACCGCGGCACGCGAGGTGCTGAGGGCCAGGTGGCGTGAGTGCCCGCGGTCTGGGCGTCGTACCGCAGCGTGTGGCGCTACACTGCTGCTCCAGGGTCCCACCTCCTGCCTTCCAAATGCCTCCTCTTGGACCCTGCCTCCCGGCCGGCCATGCTCTCTCCCGCAGAAACAGCCACGAGTCACTCCCCCAAAAATAAGCCCTAGTCCTTTTTTTTGGAAATGAAAACAATATAAGAGCCTGTATTATTTTTGGAAAAACACGGTTCGTGCACATGAGCCTCTAAGTTAAACCATGGACTTGTCAGATAAATCATATTTTCTTTTACTTAGCAAAAAGTTTGGTACCTTGTTGGCCAGTTGAAACAGAGTGTTTAAAGGGGTTGTCTACTTTATTAAAAGTAATTTAAATAGCTCCCAGGCCCTAAGTAAGATGAAAAAGTTAGACTCACCTTATCCATTCCCAGTTCCAGCGGCACGTCTCTGTGGTCTTCTATTGACACGTTGTCACTTCCAAACAGGTATTTCACTGCTGTAGCAGTTGATTGGCTGCTTCGGTTACATGCCCTTAACTTGGTGATGTAAGCTAGAGGCACGTGAGCCAATTAGCGGACACAGCAATGACATTTCTACTCTATTCTGTTCTTCAGTTGAATTTTTTTTTTTTCTCATTGAAGAACAATTAAACTCTGTCTTTTACATCAAATAAACGACCAGGTATGTGTGTGCATTGCTTACCTAGGACAGAGGTGGTACTAGTATGTAATATGGGAAGAAGGCTACCTAATGGAGACAGTATGATGTTCTTGGCGATGTTCTGCTGGGATTGTTTCCTAGCTGATATTACTTTGACACATACCACACGTCTAAACATTGTTGCAGACCAAGTGCATTCCATCTTTGCAATGGTACTTATTAAGGCTAATGGCCTCTTTAACCTCTTACCGACAAAGGATGTATGGGTATGTTCTGGTGCCGGGAAGGTCCAATGTAGTAGGCTTATTTGGTAAGTCTACTACACAGGAAGCTGGTGTGAGCTACTTATTGCCGCTAACAGAAGAGAATGGAGCCGGCTCTGTTTTCTTCTGTTTACCCTTAAAACACCACGGTGATCACGGTTGGGACATCTAACTGAATCAGAAATGTGATTGCCCTCCTCCCTCTCCTGTGTGGGGTGCTGATCTTTCAACATGGTGGCTGAAAGCCTTATGAAGGCTTCCATAGCTGCTATGTGCTCGTGACTGACATCTTTGTACACCCAAGGGTGTACTGATGATCACGCTCCCTAGTAGTCAAGTACCCAAGAGGACTCAAAAAGGGGCTTTCACGGTACAAAGATCATATCTCTGATGATGAGGACAGTAAAAATAAGCACTTTTACAATTAGTTTGCATTACCTACATCACTTAGCAGATATGAGCTAATCTGTACGTCTATAGACACGCCCCCTTTTCTGTGATTGGATGACTGATATTTCATTCAGTCTGTTGTAACATGACCCCTGGGTGGGACACACCCCCTGTGCTGTGATTGGTTGCCTGCACTCTGTGCTTACTCCCCTCTGAGCTGTGGAAATTTAAAGTGAAGCGAGCTGCCTGAGATGGTTGTGTCCATATAACAAAGGCTGTCTCAGCTCCTCTCTATGCTCCTTCTCCCAGTGATGGCTTTATGGAAAGGATCTGGGCAATTACTGAGTCTCTAGCTGCTAGATTCACTCTCCCCCATATAACACAGCCTTATACACTGCTCCCTCCATGGGAGCAGTGGCCCATCAGGGCATCTGTCAAGAGCAGCTCTTTGCGATGCTTCAGGGATTTGCAGCACGTTTCCTGGAAGCTGCACCTGCACCAGCACCTTCTGTAGCACCTGCCACCTTCAGCTGTCCCAGTTAGTCCTGGCCTGCACCTGCCTCTAACGCTCGCTGTAGCGGAGACCCCAAGGCCTCCTGTGGATTCCTAAATCCAGTATACATCCACTTTGTGATCCACACTTACTAGTTCGCCTCCGACCGAGTGAAGTTGGCATTCATCGTTTCTCTGCTCTCCAGTGAAACAATAGCCAGGGAAACCCCTCTTTGGGAATGGCAGGATGCCCTCAAGTCCAGTCTGCCAAATTTCTGGAAGAGCATGATCAGACCTCTCCCACTGCCTCTTTTTCTGCTCCAACTTTGACAGGGTCACTCCACCATGGATCAATACGCAGTTCAATTCTGAATCTTAGTCTCTGAGTTGCCCTGTAACGACATGGCGCTGGTATCTACATCCTGGAAAGGCTTGACGGGTCACATTAAGGATTAGCTTGCTGGTTGAGATCTAGCCAACAAGCCTGGGTGACCTCATCACCACCCACATATATGTCCACTTCACAGAGCAACAGCAGGATATTCGCCAACAAAAAGAAGCCTTTCGCTTCCACCGGATCCCTCTTCTGGCCCCAGTCTTTCAGCATCCACTGCAAGTCAGAGGAACCCATGCATGTCAAGAGAGCTTGAGGTGGAAAGATCTTGCCATCGGAACTTAGGCCTATGAGTCTACTGTAGTGCAAAGGAGCATATACTAAAGGACTTTCCAGTCCACCTTGGGAAACTCCAGATCCAAGGCTTTATGGAAGAGGGGACCCTGGGCGGCGATACTTCCTATCCACATTTGACCATGGTCACTCTAGTCCTTCCATTCAGCTCCAACCTTCAGGTCTCGGCCTTTGTGGATTCCTGTTCGGATGGCAACTTTATTCACCCATTGTTGGTTGCCAAGTATAATCTGCCTGTCCCATGGTCAAGTCTCTCTGTGTCTCCTCCACTAATGAGGAGATTCTCTTGGGTAATATTTGGTTCCATACCAAATTACTAGTTCTGTGAGTGGGAGCACTGCACCAAGAGCAGATCTTCTACCTTGTGACCCCTGGCTCCACCAGTAATCTGCTCCTGGAACTCCCCTGGCTACAAACTCTTGTGCCTGCTATAGATTGGAGAACTGGCAAGTTGACACGTTGGAGTCAACAGTTCTTTACCTCTTGTCTCTCGGTCCTTTGTCCTTCTGGTCTAGTCAGGGCATCAATTCTTTAATCTACTGCTTCTGAACCTACAGGACTCCCTCTGCCCTGCCAGGAATATGTGGATGTCTTCTTCAAAAAGCAGGCAGAGACACTACCTCTTCACAGGCCTTATAACTGCCCCATTGACCTATTGCTGGGTACTACCACCAGTTTATTCCACATTTTTCCATCCTAGTTGCACCTATCATCTCTCTGACCAGGAAGGGCAACAACCTTCAGTTATGGAATTTTGAAGCAGAAACAGCCTTTTCCCAGTTAAAGTTCACCTTTGCCTCAGCTAACGTACTCCACCATCTGGACTCAGAGAAATTCTTCTTCTTAGAAGTAGATGACTCTTCGCTTGGAACCAGATGCATCCTATCCCAGAAAAATGCCAAAGGCAAAACTATAACTTGTGGCTTCTTCTCCAAGAACTTCTTGCCTCCGGGAGGAATTACTCCATTGGGGACAGGGAACTGCTAGGCATTAAATTGTCCCTGGAAGAATGACGACATTTAATAGAAGGTGCTCTTCATCAGTAGACTATTTATACAAAATGCTCAACGTCTGAACCCTCGACAGGACTGATGGTCTCTGTTCTTCTCACTTTTCAATTTTTAGCTCAACCACTGACCAGTGGGAAAAAATGTCAAAGTGGTGCAATATCCTGGGTCTCCAATGTCTCCAACTCTGTTGTGGAGCTGCAGATATCATTACTTCAGATTGCATCATAGCTATGGCACCCAAGAAACTTTGGGAGATAAAGCCATGGAAGGCCTATGTATGTTCTGTGTTTTGGATCATGGTGCTGGGGCCACACTTACCAAATCACTGGTGACTTGGGATTCCGAAAACTTGCTGAGCCTCAACTCTCTACAATATTGGTGGCCAACCCTTCTGCGTGATGTCAAGGACTTTGTAGCTGCTTGCCAGAACTTAAAACGTGATTATGTTTCTCACCAAAAATCCAAAGACCTCTATACTCATCTACTGGTGTCTGAAATTCCCTGGAGCCATATAGCCATGGACTTTATTACTAACCTTCCTTGCTAATCAGGCTGCATGGTTGTATGGGTCATTGTGCACTACTTCTCCAAAATGGTGCACTTCATACCTCTCTCATGTCTTCCTTCAGCAGTCCAACTTTCCTCCATTTCCCTTAAGTGCATCTTCTGCCTGCATGGGATGCCTACTCACTTTGTCTCCCACAGAGGGGTGCAGTTTACCTCTAGGTTTTAGAGGTCCCTCTGTTCTCAGTTCTACATCAGGCTCAACCTATCCTCCGCACGCCATTCTAAGACCAACAGTCAGATGTAACTGAGTCAAGTAAATACTGGGTAACTATCTCGATAGGATGACTAGGTGTCCTTGCCCCTCTGTGTGGAGATCACCTACAATGACCATGTACAATAAGTGAATCTACAGAAACCTCTCCTTTCCACATTGTGTCTGGCCATCACCCTTGACTTTCTCTACCGCTTACTACCACCTTGAAGGTTCTGTCAGTCAATGCCCATCTACACGATTTCCATCACGTATGGCGTGATGCCCATCTGAATTAGCTTCGGGCCACTGCACAGTCCAAAGATCAAACAAACAAGAAGTGTAGGACTCCTCCTGTGTTCCAACCTGGGAACAAGGTCTGTCTCTCTGCCAAACATACGTCTACGAGTTCCCAGTCTAAATTTGGCTTCCCGTTTCTTTGGTCCTTTCTTCATTTTCTAGCGGATGAACCCAGTTTCCTACAAACTTTTGTCACACTCATTACTACACATCCCAAATGCATTTTATGTCTTCTTCCTCAAAGTACTGGTCCTAAACTATTATTCCTGCAAGGCAACGTTTTTCTCTACCGCTAACTCTCTGAAGAGTTTTTTGAGGTTAAAGAGATCCTAGATATGAAGCGGTCTAGAGTTAAGGTGTACTACCTTATAGATTTGAAAAAGGTGTGGCTCTGAGAAGAGGTCTTGGGAACCTTGGAAGAACATTAGCACACTGACATTAATTTGAAAATTTCACGGACTCCAGGTCCAAGAAAGGGGAGCCCTAAGAGGGAGGGTACTGTAAAGGGATGTGCTGCGGTCTGTGCATCGGTCCGTGGTTGCATCTGTTCTTATGACCGGCAGTCTTGGTTGCCGGATCGCACGAAAGTCCGAGCACTGGTCCACAGTTGCGCCTGGCACCATGCATTAGTTCCCTACACCTACTGTAACTCATCACTTTCTCACTCCTTCCTGCTACCTATTCCAGCTCCTGTGTCTCTTTTCTGCCGCTCACTTTGGCCGTCCACTAGTAGACGCATACAACAGCTCTTCCTGATTTACAGGGCTAGCGTGTGCTGACCAGTGGTTGGGTGGCCACATTTTTTTTAAGATTCCTCTCCTCTGCTTCCTTGCCCAGTTGTTGGTGTTATTACTTTGTACTCCCACTCTTGTGCGTTGTTTTGGATTGCTCTTTTCTTACCGACCCTGACCATGCTTTATCTGCCATCAGACTCATACGCCTGAATCCGACCTCGCTAGTATGCTGCCTGTTCTGATTGTCTTCCTGTTCCTGTCTATGCCTATGCATTTTGTTCTGGAACCCTGCCTGTATACACATCGGCTGTCACCTCGAGGTCCTACATTGGAGGTAGCGACCTGGGAGACTCTTGCAGCAAAGTCCAACTGGCCTTGCAACTAGCTCTGGTGAAAACCAGTGGTCTCCTTAGACTCCACTTACCAGCATAGGTTATACTGACTCCTGACGGTGACCAGTGGATCCACCTCTTGTCTCGGGTGAGTCTAACATGACAGAAAGGTCAAATTTTGCAGCACTGTATTTTTATTGCTCCAGTGCTTCGAAATAGAAAATGAGGGACATTTGAACATACTGTTAATTGAAATCATTATGGCTTCATATGCAGACTTATATGTTTCTATGGTTACAAACTACAAACATGATCTGTGTAGTCTTATCCTGTAGTTATGTAATTTGTTTGTCCCTTACTTATATGCAGGGGAATTCCTACACTGGTCTTAATAAAAACAGCACTACTGTAAGATATGCCAATTCACAGCAAAGAAAATTACTCTGAGGACCCACTCTCTATCAATATAGGTCATGTGGTTTGTCTCACCATGCTCTTTTACAGAGCAACAGCCAACTTCAAGCTCATACTTCCTGGTTAGGCTGTAGGTGGGTCTAAAGGCCCAGACGCTTCAGCTGTATGGGGCCCTGAAATTTCTAATTGCAGCCCTGCTTCTGGGGCCCAGATATATTAGGACTGCATTACTGTGTCAGTGCTAGGACCCACCAGAGGAGCCTCTGGTACCCTGGTGAGCTAGACTTACTCTGATCATATTCCTCTTAAAACATTTGGAGCCCCTTTTAGTAGTTTTTGTCCCTGAAACTAAAAAGCATGCAAGGAAAGGGCTGCAACACATTTCAGCTATAAATCATGTGTTCTGCTGTTGAGAAAACAACTCTGTACACTGAGCTACACTTTCTTTAAAAAAGGGGTTACAGCAACCGCCAAAT
Organism: Phyllomedusa bahiana; assembly: GCA_025379985.1. NCBI lineage: Eukaryota > Metazoa > Chordata > Amphibia > Anura > Hylidae > Phyllomedusa > Phyllomedusa bahiana. The sequence goes on from JAODAL010005274.1 coordinate 25,101, forward strand.
CAGCAAAAAAATTCCAACCTTTGTACACCAGAATACAAGTGTACATCTGTCTATGTATTAACCGCTTAAAGTATGTTTGTAGTTTGTTAATCTTGGTACTGTACACAGAAGTCTTTATAGGAGTTATAGGAAAAATACAAAAGGATATTTTGATTAAAGGGGTTGTCTCACTATAGGTTTTCAACCTACCTCAGTGTGTCTGGCACCATAGGATTTTTGAATTCAGGGGCGTGCTTCTTGTCTGCCTCTTCTTCTCCCCCTTGCCCCTTCTCCTCGGTACACAGACAGCTCTCCTCCTCCGACTGCAGTAACTTCTATACAGCAGGGGGAGAGCGAGGGGGTTTGCTGCCAGAGTTAACCCTGTGTGTGCCTGCCTAGGTCTGATGCAGGCTGCTCACTGCTGGATCAGCTGCACTGTGCTGCTGCTGTGGCCGAGCTCTTGCTGCTCCTCTCCACAGAGTCAGGAGACCGCAGGGAGAGGGCTGATCTATAGGGGCTATGGAGCCAGAGGTCTGTGAAGCTGTGTATGCTGATAGCATAGCAGGGGGGGATGTAAGTGTTCCTATACCCCATGCTTAGCATACAAATCTCCACGGACATCTCAAGCAACAACAAACAAACCCTGTTCTGTGCTGTCCTCCCTTCAGAACAGACACAGGGCAGCTGTGAAGTGTGTTACTATAATCACGATGTTTCACTAATACAGAAGAGCAGGGAGGGATATGAACCGTTCACATGCCCCCCTGATCTGTTCTGTTAGTATAGTCAAAGCTCCACAGACACATCATGATTATAATAACACACTTCACTGCTGTCACATCGTACTGACCACAGATCAGCCTCACCTCTGCTCTCCTCAATCTGTGTAGAGAGCAGGAGGGAGCAGGCACACACAGGGTAAATCCAGCAGCACAGCTACACAGACACAGAAGCCGGGAGTAGAGCCCTCACCCTCCCTTCCCTACAGAAGCATCACAAGTGGCCTCATACTGTGCAGGAGGGGATCTGTGCTCTGACCTGCATTGAGAAGCTGCTGACCTCACCAGCACTGGCAGCCAGTGAGAGAAAAATAAACAGGTCAGTAGCCTAGTGATTTGAGGAGCTGATGCACTTCTAATACCAGGGATAACTCAAAATAAGTAGAACATTTGTAATGCACATATATTGCCAAGCTGCTTGTTTTTTAAAGATCTTTTAATTAAAACCCAATCATTGTAGCGAGACGACCCCTTTAACTTTACTGGAGAGTTACTTTATTCAAAGTATGTTCCTCTGTCTGCAAATCTTAACTGAGTCGTCCCCCCTTATCTAGTTCATTTTTTGGTTTATTTTCATTTTCTTAGGTTTATTCAAAATGTCTTTTTTGTCTGATGTTGAAGGTTTACGGTAGAAAATGTTCTTACGTATACCTCTGAAGGAATTAGATATGTTGTAACCTAATGACTTTCACCATAAAAATGTGTACTGTTTTTTTTTTCCTTTTTGCAGTATGCCTCTATATAGGAAATTGCAGAAGACTTCACAACATGCCTGATGAGTAGCTTTGGCATACAGAAAGTATGGGTGCATAAGGCTTTCATAACATATTAATATACCATAAAATGAATCGAATACACCACAAAAATAATTATTACAATATTCACATATAACAGATAAAAGTGGTTATAAAAAATGGAGGGGTATCCAAACTCATCCAAGAAAATCGTCAAGAAAAAATAATTTTATGATGTGACTGGTACTCTGTGGTTTATAGTATTCAGGTTTGGTCAGGATAAGATTTACACATTGTTTTGCACTTTCTAGTTGCTGTGACACAATATGAATTGAATCTCACCAGGGTCTTTGCTAGGGTCCCAAAACATCCGGGGCTCAGGCCCTTAAGTTTTTCTCAGTAGGGCTGGGTTCACACGGCATTTTTCGCGCCTCATTGTGAACTGCGGATGTATTTTTACAGAGAAAAAACTTCTGTTCCTGTCACTAATTTTCTGCACATTCCACATAGATCCCGTCCATCTCCTCAGCAGTCACTGCACAATGAAAATCAGGCCTGACAAATTTGCATTTTCAAAACCTCTCACCTATGTATGACAGTGACAGTCACCAAAAAATACACCTATACATGGAGCAAGTAGACCAGACGACTCATTGTTAGTAAAAAAAACTCCTACAAAACCAAGACCCAAAACTATTATTACTTAAGGTTCAAATAATTCTGCCAGACCCTGACCAAACGTGACCCCCACATGTGACATCAGTTGTACATATACCACCGCCATACAGTGACCATATAGTGGTAGATACTAGTTGTATGTAGGCTCAGCAGAAATATCAGTGATTACACTGCAGTTACATTTGGTGACTTAAAGGAGACGCCTCTGAAGAGTTGTTCTCTTTCTCTTCTTCTTCTCAATCCGGCCCAGACTTCATGATGACTTCTACCGTCCACAACTCTTCACTGAAAAATGTACAAAACAAACATCTTAGACTCCTCATTTTATCAGCATTTCTCTGCAAATTCCTATCTGTATACAAACTCCCCATCTATAGTGCCCCAAATGGTAATAATTACCCTCATGTAGGTAAATATTTGCCCCCTGTAGCCAGGTAGTAGCCCCCTTTAGCCAGGTTACTGCCCTCTGTAGCTAGGTTACTGCCCCCTTTAGGCAGTAATATGCCCCCTGTAGCCAGGTTACTGTCCCCTTTAGCCAGTAATATGCCCCCTTTAGCCAGTAATATGCTCCCCTTAGCCAATAATATGCCCTCCTCAGCCAGGTTATATGCCCCCTTAGCCAGTAATATGCCCCCTTTAGCCAGTAATATGCTCCCCTTAGCCAATAATATGCCCCCTTAGCCAATATTATGCCCCCTTAGCCAGTAATATGTCCCCTTTAGCCAGTAATATGTCCCCTTTAGCCAGTAATATGCCCCCTATAGCCAGTAATATGCCCCACTATAGCCAGTAATATGCCCCCCATAGCCAGTAATATGCCTCCCATAGCCAATATACCCCCAATAGCCAGTAATATGCCCCCCAGAGCTGCCAGCTTAGAGGATCCCAGCGTCGCAGGGGGGTCATGAAAGCGGTGCGTCACGCCCCCTGCGACGCTGAAATGTATGTACAGCACTTACCAAGTGCCGTACATACAAGGGGGAAGACAGGACGGGAACGATCCATACTGCCTCCTCCCCGACTCTGACTGCGCTGCCGCTATGAAACGGCCGCGCAGTCAGAGATCGGCGGGCGCCGCCCGCACCAAGGAGCGCTCCAGGCTCACAGCAGCGGCCTGGAGCTGCCGAGACTCGGGGCACAGGCAGATTCATTCAGGGCTCGTGTCCCGAATGAATCTGCCTAGCGACGCCCCTGAATATAACACATTTGTTTTTGAGAAATCAGTTTGACAATAAGTATGCATCTGTGGTGTACAGGAGTTGATATTGTAATACACTACAAGAATTTAGTAATATTTTATTATATTTCATAATGTTTGCACTAAGGTGTGTTATAACTTCACTATCTATGCTATGTAAAGTCTCTATTGAACTGTGTTTGATCCCCTGATGCTCTATTAGCAGCCTGAGCATGTGTCTGTGAAAAGTATATAGTCATCCTGCTTTGCAGACATGCTAATCAGCTACAGTCACTCAGCCCTAGTCGAAGGAGTTGTTATGGCAACCAGACAGGGAGGGTGGAGTAGAAGGTTATTACATTTAGGTAAATTTAGCATTCTGGCTCTCTCAAATGTGTGCTCATCTTGGGTTAATCCAGATAACATCTAGCGCTATAACTGGTCAGTGGTGATTCCATCATGCCATCCTGACACAGGTCTAGCTGCTAATGGACTCAGGGAGCAGCTTAAAGGGGTTGTCTTGTTACAACAGTTAGCCTCCTTTTATGCGGGATGCCAAGCAGAGCTTGTGAAATGGAGTGGCGTGTTTCTCCTCCCAGCAGGGAGTATCTTCACTATCTGCAGACATGCCCCCAAAGTGTGCATGTGATGATTCATTCTGTGTGAGCTAGGGGAAGGGAGAGGTTCTCAGCTGTCTTTGGAATCATTGGAAGTGAAAAACTAAGTGTAACTCGATAGTTTATATCTAAATTTTTCACTTTCTACATACTTTGTGACTAGAATGGGCATTTGACATTAAGGACTCTGGGAAAGATGGGTGATTTTTTTTTTCTGTCTCTCTCTCACACAGTGATATATCCTGCAGATTATTACACCTCTGACCTCTACAGATCTGCAGAACAAAACTATACGCTTTATCTGTTTGTGTTTACATGGGACTGCACATCTTTATCACAAGTAGTTTACGTGGGACCTTGCATCTGTCTCACAAAAGTTTTTTTTTTTACGGGGGAGTGCACAATATTCTCTCTCTGTTATTTTGTGGGACGGCACATCTTACATGGGACTGCTGTGTACATCTGTGTTCTATCTGTTTCTGACTAACATGGTACTGCACGTGAGACACAAAAGTGTTATACATGGGACTACTGTGTACAGCTGTATTCTCTGTTTCTGATTTACGCACAAAAGTGATTTATGTGGGACTGCACATATGTCGCTAAATTGTTTTACATGGGACGGCACAATATAGTGGTGTTCTCTCTGTATGTAATTTGCATGGGGCTACACATCTTACATGGGAAAGCTGTGTTCTCTCTGTCTGTTTTAAGTGGGAATGCACATGAGTTTTATGAGGGTCTGCCGATGTAAGATTTCACATCTTAAATGGGACTGCTCTGTTTTCTCTTTCTATTTTGTGTGGAACTGCACATGAGATTTACGTGGGTCTGCCGATGTAAGACTACACATCTTACATGGGACTCTCTCTCATGCACTCCTGTCTGCAACTTCATCCCCATGCACATTCCCGTCCGCGACCTGTTCACTACATCGACTTAGCCTACGCGTTCTCATCCGCAACATGGGCAGAACAGGACACTCAGCGGACAGCCAGTAATGCTTTAGCTGGGCGTAACCCGACCTTGACTCAAACACGGTTGCTAAGCACAAATAAAGCAGCCCATTCTCTTAAACCATAGCACTTTGCTAATGGTAACCAAGGACATACATGCTTACATTTTTGATCCCCTCGTTTTAAACTATGATCTTCGTAGTGAGATAACCTCTTTAATCCTTTATTCCCGGCCGTATGGGAATGGATTAGAGAGACAAGAACAGTTAAGGAGATGGAATCAGCATCCTAGCCAAGCAGCACTTTATATTCACAGAATTTTATGAGATATCCCCAGTCGCACCAGCCCTCATGGCTTTTGCGGCCTAGCAGCTGCTGGCCTGGCCCTGTACCCTGATTTATTGAAGATACCCAGATCACTAAATTAACCTACTGGTTGGTTGAGTGGATTGGATTGTGAGAAAAGTGTACCTTTGATAGTTAACCCTCTCCTGTGTGTAACATCGTGCCTAGAAAGTAAAGACGACCTATGCTTTTGAACATTAACTCTTTGACTCCTGCCTGTTTAATGTGCTCCACACACCAAGGGTATCTCACACACTATCTCCATGGGCAGTTGAGTGAAATACAACTAGCACAGTTTGCCCCGGGGGAAATACCACCATCATCCTTAGTGCAGACCCCATCTTCACTGTATTGGCTCTGGGGTAGCATGAGAGGCATGATTGGGTGATAGCCACAGTAACAGGGGTGTAAACCACCACTACTACTCCCATCTTCTCCACTGCTGTTTCAGGCCATTACACATCCTTTCCTACAGTTCTCAGTCCTCTTTCCTAGACTTTAAAATAAGAAATATATGTAGGAGCGCTCAAAAAGAGGTGGATAGTGATGTGTGCATGCCCCAGGTGCCAGGCAGGTAGTAAACATAAGTACCGTGTGAGTGTGGGTTTCAGGCCTAATGATGCGGGATGGCTTGGAGGTTTAGTGCTCCAGCGCTGGATAAACCACATTGTCTTCAGCTTGGGATTTACCGGCTTTATTCAACAGGTGTTTCTAATCAATTCAACATTTAAATACAGTTCTCTATACAGGTAGAGAATTACACTTGATATTTCACACTCTGTTCCCTTTTTCTCTCACTCTCCCTGTCTCCCTCTCTCAGTTGCCTCGTTAGCAGTTCTCTGTACAATCTCCTCAGGCCTCTTTATTCCTCTCTCTTTCTCTCCTGCAGCCCTATGCCTATAGGGTAGCAATTGACTACCAGGATCTAACAATGTCTGTAGTATGCTCCCTGAACAGGCTACACAGGCCTCTTTGTCCTTTGGCACCACTTCTACTCTCTCAGGACAGTTCCTCTTACTGTTCTACAATTTTATCGATGCTCCTTCCACTCTTCCATGATAGTTCCCCAGCCTGCTCTACATTCTTCACTTCTCCTCCACTCTCCCATCTAGCTTTTCCTGCTTCTCCACTCTGTACGCCGTTGCTCCATTATTATGCTGTCAGATATGTCTTATATACACAGGTACATAGGGGGTGGTCCTACCCCTTACAAATCCCCCTTATTTAATGGATACCATACCTGGATTCCCCCTTAAATACACATAATATACAAATATAAAATTCACACCTAACATTTGCATATACCATAAATAGAATATACATGTTTACAATATTTACGTTGTATATCTACATCTTTCACCTACATACAAATAATTGGAGGTAGATTTCCACCTAAACAGATAGAAGGGTAGGAGACAAATAGGAATGAGGTAGCATCCTATAAAGTCCAGTGCTAAAATAAGGGCTAAAGGACCTAAGCCCAACTGGGACATATTACAGTCGACCACAAAATCTACTACTGCTGTTCTTGGGGCACAGTCTGTATTGAACAAGGGATAAGAACAATCCAATATCAGCAGCGCACTACTAGCACTAAAAAGCAATCAAAAGGCACCTAGGAACTAGCATAGGAAAATCATTTCTGCTACTTTGAATAATTGGCGATTGGTGGTGGGCTTATTACAGTTTTGTTAAAAAAATTACACTAAGAACCTCAAAATTTTCATGTATTCAAAGTAACAGAAATGTTTTTACAATATTTCTTATGTGCCTTTTGATTGCTTTTTAGTGCTAGTAGTGTGCTGCTGATATTGGATTGGGCTTATACTTTGCTGCCACACCAGTGTGCACCTATGTTCATTTCTTTTTTCAAAAAACTTTTTGGATGTGCAGACCAAATATTGTTTTTTAGATTATATTAAACAAGGGGTGTACAATGCCCCTGCACAGGTGCACACTTAATTGCAAAGGGTCTTAAGCCAGCCATTAAAAGGGTTGTCTAACTTAAAGGGGTTGTCTCACTACGAAGATTATAGTTGAAAATTTGGGGACCAAAAATCTAAGGATGTACGTCCTTGGTTACTATTGGCAATGTGCTACGGTTTTAGAGAACGGGCTGGTTTACATGTGCTTAGCAACGGTGCTTGTTTACTGGTCAGGGAAGCATTCTGTCCTGCCCAGGTCTTGCACATGCAAAGGAAAGACAGTTAAGAGGAGGGGCAGGGATGTGTGTATTGGCAGGCAATGAGGAGAAGCAGTGAAGAGGATACAATACACACAACCCCCCTGCATGTCCTCTCACTGCTTCTCCTCCTTGCCTGCCAAAACACACAATCCTGCCCCTCCGCTTAACTGCCTTTCCTTTGCATATGCAGGACCTGGGCAGGACAGAATGCTTCCCTGACCAGTAAACAAACACCGTTGCTAAGCACATGTAAACCAGCCCGTTCTCTAAAACCGTAGCACTTTGCCAATAGTAACCAAGGACGTACATCCTTAGATTTTTGGTCCCCAAATTTTCAACTATAATCTTCGTAGTGAGACAACCCCTTTAAGTATTTAGTCTCCTATGTTTGTAAGAGCTAACACACTTTGTTCTCAAACTGCCGGCAATCCTGTGTTGACGTCTCTCCCTGCTCTCAGATAAGACAAAGAGCAGAGCAAGAAGGGGAGAGCAGGTCAGTAACCTAGAGAAACCTGTGAACAGATAAAATCTCTATTATCTTCTCAAGAAAAGCAAAATAAACAAAGCAATATATTTGGACAAAGTCTTCAGTTACCTGTCTAGCGAGACAACCCTTTACCTCTGGGGCACAGTCTCTTCAGTGGATTGACCCTCACTGTTCTACCGGAGCTCTACACAAGTTGCATCAGCAAATTTACTAGGGCATGACTTACTAGCATGACTGCTTATCTCCGCACCAGGGTACATCACTAGTTGCAACAATAAATTAAGTCAGCACTTCACAGTACCTGTTAACTCAGGCCTTCCCCACTCTGCACTGCTTAAAGCACCCCTCTTTGCATTAAAGTGCTTAGCCACGTTAACCGTTTCTGTCCTTCTATATGCAGGATATACACTGTACACCACACATGCCTTATATAAACAGATACAATCTGTCTGCAGGAGGTGGTGACATCCCCTACAGGTACACGTGTGTGTTCCTGTATGATTAGGCCTACTTTCTATTTTGTACCTTTTGCAAATAATGTTGTTATGTATTTGTTGAATAAATTTGCACACAAGTAAATTTACCAAATCCTGACCTCGCAAATTGCTTTTTTTCAGCACTCTAAATTCTCAAGAGTGAGCATTCTGAAACATGTAAATTATAGACTTACAACAACATAGCTTTATAGAAAGTCATTCACACATTTTGTTTCACAGTGTAATATGCTGTGGGAAACAATCTCTGCAGCATCTTAAAGAATTCCCAGTGTTAAGTGGTTTAATCATCAACTCTTTTGTTCTACCACTACAAATGTTATTTATAGTAGATCTTTTATCTACCATCCCCTTGATAAAAACTTTCATTTTGTTAGATCATCCTTACATTGAAAATTTCCTGCCAAACATATGGCCATATGTAACAAACTATACACCTGTTCAGTTGCATATGCTTGCCATTGACTTCAAAAGATATGTATTCCATGAAAATCAGTTCTGACATATAAATGTCTAATATATTCTGGCCTTTTGGCATACATTTAGCCAGTAAAATCTATAGGCTACTTGACCTACACATCAAAAGATTTTCCTGGCAGGTATGTTGACCATATCCCGAAAATGTGGTGTGAATTTAACTTAACTTATATCAAGAATTCTTTCCACTGCAAAAAACATGCTTAAATTGAGGAGCAACAAAGGTACAGTAATTCTGATCATTTTTTCAAACTTTTGTATACCATTCCAACAACTGGATTGTACGTGTGGTAAGAGTAAGGTTTGTTTTAATATGTTATTAATGTGCAATATGATTGTGTTTTTGTATTTGTGTTATGGATGGGCACTAAGACACCATGTGGTTCTAGTGAACTGAAACTGGATCATAATTTGATATTGTGTTTTATAAGAAATATGATATCTTCACACATGAATAAAGGGTCCTACCAAGATCTAGGTGTCCCTTCAAATATTAGAGTGTCACAAAGTCTACCTGGCATTATTTATGAATCCATTGGGTTCCTTCAGATGTGACATAGTGCTATGTGAAACAGCAAAGTCTAAGAGGCTTCATGGCAGTCATCCTTTAACCTCTGTAAAGGTTTTGCATCAGAAAAAATAAGAGGCAATGTGCTTAGACAATGATTTGTTTCTACAGAGCAAAGGTATAACTACTGGGGTAAAAACAAATAAGCTGCTATGTGGCCCATCTCCAGTGTTACAGGGGAGGGAAGGTGATTGCAAATGCATTTTTTGTGGTGACCATTAAGGGGGTTTTATTTGCTGCATCCGAATTTTTACATTGCAGAGAATCGAGACAAATAGAGCAGATAGATGCTTAAGTGACTTATGTTACTGATGCTTATATTATAAAATGATCTCAGCTGTTTAATCCCGTATATGCTATGGTTGCAGGTTGTCAACAGGTTTGTCGTATCAGCCAGGGGCCTATTAATAACTTTCAAGTCTGGCATGTATGGAAGCCAGAGGTAAGTTAGTTATTACACTAACAGAATTACAGTATTGCAGTACATTATAATCTACAAGATCAAGTTCTCTACCAGGGCAAGAAAAATCTTAAAGAAAAACTAACAAATTAAAAAATATATATATATATATATATATATATATATATATATATATATATATATATATATACACATAACTTGGTTTTACAATGTCCATAATAACCACAACTGTAAAATTATCATGTTACTGTCAGGTTGTTGTAGAAAGGAATTTATTAAAGAAAAAGTCAATGTACAACAACACAAAATAAATACGTAGTAACAAGAGGTGGATCCTTCAGAACATGGGGGAAAATAAAACCAAGGGTGACATGTATGAACGAGGCTGCGCCAGTTTTCTAGTCCACTTTGAGCCAAAAAGAATGTATGAACAGGTGCACTCCAAACTTTGGCGCAAAAAGTGTCTTTGTAATGCGCCAAAGACACTTTTTAATGTTTCGAAGATTGTGGGGCGTTCTGGGGGCGTCGCACCACATTTGTAGGATTAGACACATTTATGATTCTTTAAAGCCAAATCTAGGCGCAGAACAGTTAGAACAGTGAGACCAAGTTAAAGGTGGTCTGCCTAAGGCAAACTTGTCGCATTGGCACTACAATGCGCCTGTATGTATGACCTGCAGAAGAACAGGTTTATACATTCTGGCACATTCTACACTGACTTAAAGCTATTTAGAACTGGCCGGTCAGCTCCAATGTTCATACATGTCACCCCAAGAGTGCAGGAAGCCCAGGAACTAAACAGAAATAGGCATAACCAACAAAATAAATGGAAGTCCTGGTGGTCAGATAACAAAACAAGAAGCTGTAACAAATACCAGGCAAGAATCAGAGTGTCCAGCAGAGTGTCCAGGAAAATCTCAGGCACCTACTAGAGCCAGAGGCTGGGATAAATAGCTTGGCCTGATTGCAGAAGTCTCTACCTGTAGAGTGCACAGAGGCAGGAGTTAACTATTGCATGCTGAAAGGCACAGCTTACATAGAACAGCCCCAGGGTGAAATGCTAGGCAGATCATGACAGTTATCCTGCGTGGTAAATTTTGTAAAATTATGCTAAAATTACACACTGTCAGACTTTCAATGAAAGAGTTAATGTTAATGGCAAAGAGTAAAATACCAGTCAGATTTTCCCACCTGTATTTTGTCTTTTTTTGGCACTTATGGAGACAGCTTTGTCCACGGCTTGAGGATTCAAGCCGTCTACCTTCGCACCCACATTGTAATGCAGAGGTGGATTCGCTGGACCACCACAAGCCACAGGGAGCGGAGTCTAAGTAGCCCCTGGTGTTCACCAGAGCCCGCCGCAAAGCGGGATTGACTTGCTGCGGCGTGAGGCTAGTCGATGCAGGGCCGGAGAGACCCTTCTTTTTTCTTCACGAAAAAGAAGCCGGCTCCTGCTGGAGACGAGGACTTACGAATGAAGCCTTTACGGAGGTTCTCAATGATATACTCTGACATAGCCTTAGTCTCTGGGGCGGAGAGGGATAGACCCGCCCCAGGGAGGGGTTTCAGCCAGGTTGCAGATCTATGGGACAATCATAAGGCCGTGAGGAGGAAGAGTTCGGCCCGTCTTTCCGAAAGACGTTGGCAAAGTCCCAATATGGCGTAAGGGAGGCCTGGTGGAGGCCTTTGTAGATTTCAGGAGGCGGGCCCGAGTACAGGTTGCAGCTTCGACAGGCAACGCGAGAGACATGCGGAACCCCAACGCATGACTTCACCTGTGCTCCAGTCCACGGTCGGGGTATGGTCTTGCAACCACGGGAGGCCCAGAAGGATTTTAGACGCAGGACGAGAAGTTGCAAAGTCTCCTTGTGAAGAGCCCCAATCTGCAAAGTGAGGGGAGAGGTGCGGAAGCAGATAGCGTCCGTAAAGCATTCGCCGCTGACTGACGTGACGAACATAGGCTTCTGCAACTGAGTCACTGGGAGACAAAACTTGGTCACAAGTTCGTTTATTATGAAATTTCCTGCAGATCCTGAATCAATAAAGGCGGTGGCCTGAAAGGTGCTGTCTGGTGAAACACCAACAAACACGGGCATGGTCAGACGGGAAGAGGCCACTCTGACACCTAGGGTCGCCTCTCCTATGAGCCCTAGGTGCAGAAGTTTCCAGGGCTCACCGGACATTCCCCAATAAAATGGGCCCAAACCACCACAATAGAAACACAGCTGCTTCTGACGACCTGTGAATGTTTCCTCCTGGACAGGGGGGCTCTCTCAACCTGCATAGGTTCTTCTTCAGGAACCATCGGGGGAGGAAGAGGTTGGTCGCTGAAAGTGGGAGCCAAGTGGGGTAGGCGGCGTGGACGAACGAACTCCCGTTGAAGACGGAGCTCTTGTTGCCTTTCGGCGAACCGAATATCGATTCGGGTGGCTAAGTGGATTAACTCATCCAGAGCAGCTGGTAGATCCCAAGCGGCGAGCTCATCCTTGATTCGTCCAGAGAGACCTTCCCAGAAAGGGCCCACCAAAGCTTCTTAATTCCGTCCAGCTCCGAAGCGAAGTGCGAAACCACAGAAACTGACGCCCGTGGTGTCGCCCTAAAAAAGCCAGAGCATGCTGGGCAGCCGAAAAGAAATGGCCTGGCCCTCAAAGCCCAAGGGGGGAAACCCCCCAAGGAAGGGGGGAGCGACTGTCAAGATCCCCTCATCCCACAGGGCGGGGCCCAAAGCCAAGGCTTCCCAACAAGAGGCCTGATTAGAAGGCCCCCTTTTGGACGCTCGTAGGAATTTAAATCCCCCTCATCCAGGGGGAGGGAGCACTGGCTGATAAAAACCCAGGGCATTTTTTGGGGGTCCCCCAAGCTGAGGGAGCGGCAGATGCAGAGAGGGTCCAGAACCGGGCGTAGAGAAATGGACGCCGGAGAAAGGGGGTTGGGGTTTCCCCGGCGGCAGCAGGGGGGAGGTAGATGGCCGAAAGGGTTTTCTGCATCAGGGCCCGCTACGGGTAATACGTTGGCTCGCGGGGGCGACAGCCGTCGTGACATCCCGGAGGTCGGGCAGAGGTACCCTGGGGGAATCCCGGCCAGTTCGTACGTAATGCAAGGTGGATTTCCCGGGCCCCCGCAACATGATATTAACCACCCCGGAGCGGGTCTAAGTACCCCGGTGTTCATCAGAGGCCCCCCCGCAAAGCGGGGTAGACTTGTGCGAAATGGGCACCAGGGGCGCAACCCCCTGACGGACTTCTTGCGGCAGCGCCGGGTAATGCTGGTCCAGAATCGAGATCCGGAGATGTAGTCGGGGACAGGGAGGCGTCAGGAGGTGCAAAATGGTTTTGGTCAGAGACAGGCAGAAGGGGCAGGGCAGGCGGCAACAGGCCAGGGAGGAAACTAAGCAAGTGGACTGGTACACGGAAGAAAAAAAGGGGACTCTAAAACTGACTAGGCACTCCCCAAACACACCCCAACAACGGCATGAGGAGGAGCTGCACAATAAAAAAGGGTCATGCCGGCAGGGCCCAATTTACCGGGCGGCTAGCCCTTTAAATCCAGACCAGCCGCGCGCGGGGGGGGGCGCCCAAAGCGGGGGGGTATGTGCATGGCTCTGTCAAAGTAAAACAGAGGAACACACAGCGGGGACTGGTGAGAGGGGTTTTTTCCCTAGCAGGGCAAAAGGGACCACGCGGGGGCACGGGGCCCCGGCGCCGACCCCCAACCAGGGGGAGGCCCGGGGGGGGCCGCGGCCCGAGCCCCATGACACACATTTTCATGTTCTGCCCGAAAACCACTGAATGGATTTTCTATCAAAGTCTATGAGGCAGTGTTGCATATCAGTTTTCAACGTTTCTAAACGCAAACTAATAAAAAACCCAAACCCGAACCCTTTCCGTTTGAAAGCCCCTTATATTTCCCATTGCTCTTTTAATTCTTAATTTTAATTATTTGTTAAACCTTTTTTTTATTTTCATTAAGGGACTTAAAACATTTTAAACGATTGTATCCTGTCATTTATGACTCTAGCCTCAGGCCCAATAAAGGCTGCCAGGACTTTTATTAGACACTGTTAGGGCATTCTTTAGGTATAACCTAACAGATGGCTGTGCCTTTTATACTGACAGTGTCTAATATTGACCACTATTAGACATCCCTGGTGGCCTTTATTGGGCAAAGGCTGCCATATTTTAGAGGGTCAAGACAAAGTAATAATCATGGTGGGTTAAGGTTGAATGGTGTGGATCGGTTGGAACTCTCCGATGATGGCCTTTAATCACAGTCACACTCCCCTTGTTGACCATGCAAGAACAACATATGATCATCAATAACAGATGCAAATATATGGCACTCTGCAGTGGTTACATTTTACTGAGGACATATATGATTGTCATTTGGTTTTTAAGGACTAAAATAGAAATCTGGGTAAAATCCAGGGGGCGGTGTAAACAAAGGAAATTGGCAAATGAGCCAGTTTGCAAATATATGAAATATATATAACAAAGGCTTTAAAGCATTTTAGATACAATACTATTTGACAGTCAACTTTGCCCCTAATTCAGTCTTGTTAACAATAAATTATTTTTTCAATGTGGAGAACATGATTTCGACAAAAAATATCACTCTTTAAACTAATTGGTTCCTAATGCAATTATTAGTCCAACATTTACTGCAGTCTGCAATGCGGAAGAGCTTAGCTAGACTGTGGTCAAGACTCGCATTTTATGGATTTTCCCTAAAGCTTCTTTCTTTAAGGAAGCTTTAAAAAAACACACATGATCCCAATTATCATTAACAATGCATGTTTTGTAAGTATGAAACACTCAATGCTAAGAAGATGAACAGGATTTCTCTATGAAAGATCTATATGATAAGTTGCTATCTCACGCATATGTCATTCCATTACAAGGTTATTTTAACCATTGCCCAATGCCTCTATAGGCTGAATTGTTTCATTAAAGTGTCTCATGTGTAACTAACTGTTACCAAACTGTATTAAAATTTTCTTTACCATAGAGAGTATGGATTTATTTTCTATTTCAAATAAATCTTCGGCGTTAGCACCTAAAGACCCAATTGCAATCATACAAGTGTCGCATTAACAAGTTAGAAATCACTTCAGACACATACATATTTTGCATAAATTGCAATCGTAAGGATATAAGTGAGATATAAAAGGAGATATAGTGGAATTGATGTAACAGGATCAAATTATACACAGTGATTCATTTGGACAGTGATTCATATTTTGGAGATTCAATGGAGAAAATAATTTTGCTTCGGTTTTAAAAATCCTACAGGCCTAGAGCTGGTAATTTCCTTATCAGGTGGTAGATGGAGCCAGAATACCAGGAGAAGAAACAGAAAGAGAAAAACCCTGAGAAAGGGGGGAGGAAGAGTCAGCTGGAAAGAGCCATTAGTGCAGAGACAGTTGAGTGGGAGGGAGATCTGTGTCCTTTCTAGCAACAGATCGAGAGAAGATGACTGAAGAAAGGCCCCATGTAGAAATACCAGGGGATACTAGAGAGAGCCAGTAGAATTGACACTAGAAGACTACATGTGAATGGAGAGGGAAACTCCCGTCCCACAGGTGTGCTGCTGAGGACACCGTCAGAAATACCTTTGTTCCCCAAGCAATTCAAAGAGGTGCAAAAAGATTGTGGGCTGATCCCTAATTATTGTTTAACCTTTACTAGTTCTGAATTTAACAGCTGAATATATCTTTGAAAAATCCCTAGTCGCTTCTATTACACAGTTTTAAACCAGTCATTACACTACCCGTATGCATGGTACTAGAATTAGTTGAAGATTTCCAATGCAGAACCTACAGCAAAAGCCTGCAAAAAATCTATCATGTCAAGGGGTATTCTCGTTTCACTGATTAGCTTTAAACATGTAGGCAATGGTAAATTAAGACTATTGCCAAACACAATGCTGTTCTGATTTTGCTTCTCTTCAGTTAGGAGCAGATCTTTTCTCTTACTTTTGCAAACAAGCTTGCCTAGTTACCGACAACCTTTCTCTGTGATTATAGGCTGAAGCAGTGATTGGGATCCGTGTCAGACTGAGGTGTCTAGGGCCCACCAGAGGAGTTTATTTTAGGGGCCTACTTTGGCTCACTTTCTCCGCCACCTGTTCGGTGCCCTGCCCGGTCTTGCTTCAACTTAAACAGATTGGTGTGATGACATCATCACACTAATCTGTAATCAAGATGGAGCGCTGGGGCTTCTGAATCTCTCTCACCCAATTGCAGCAGGACACCAGTAGTGAAAAAAAAGCTATGGGGAAAAAAGTGAGTTTTAGACCAAAACCGTTTCATACATGTGGCCTTAAAGCTCTAAAGATACATGTCCCTCCCGGACCCCGAATGATACATTTCATATAAATAAAAATATATCAAAAGCTATAACACAAAGTATTGAATATAAAGCCACTAAATAATGGTCATACGGTTACCAAATAACACCGCTACATAAAACCAGGATCACAAGGCTAAAATTACCAATGATTAAGACCAAACACTACCACATCATGACCTCATATCACCACCACATAGTGACTGAATAATAACATCACACCACGACCACATATCACCACCACATCATAACTGAATAATACACCACACCATGACTACATATGACCACCACATAGGGACTGAATAATACCTCCAAACCATGACCTCATATCACTACCACATAGTGACTGAATAATACACCACAAAATGACCACATATAACCACCACAGTGACTGACTAATATCTATACACCATGACCACATATCACCACCAGATAGTGACTGAATAATACCACCACACCATAATCACATATCACCACCACATAGTGACTGAATAATACCGCCACATATCACCACCACAAAGTGATCGAATAATGCCACCACACCATGACCTCATATCAACAACAAATAGTGACTGAATAATACCACCACACTATGACTACATATCACCACCACATAGCGACTGAGTCATACCTCCACACCATGACCACATATCACCACTATATAGAGATTGAATAATACCGCCACACTATTAATGAATATAAACCATTACACTTTGCACACATATAAGTGATTACAGTTCAGATACATTTAGTGACTCACAGATAACGTTTCTCCAATGAGTTGTTCACATTCCCTTTTCTTCTCCATCTGGTCCACACTACCATGCTGACTTTTCCCAACCAGCACTCGTCCCTGCAGATTTGGACACCAATATCTTAAAATTCTCACTTTTCCAGCAACTCCTTACTTATAGGTTTATAAGTCCCTTCATATTGGAAGCTTTATAGGTCTCCTCAGTTAGGCAGGCATGTATAGGTCCCCTCAGTTAGACAGGTATATATAGGTCCCGTCAGTTAGACAGGTATTCATAGGTCCCCTCAGTTAGACAGGTATATAGATATGTCCCCTCAATCAGCCAGGTACATAAATATGTGTCCCCTCAGGCAAGCAGGTGAAGTATATAGATATAGGTACCCTCAGACAAGCAGGTATATAGATATATGTTCCCTCAGGCAGGCAGGTATATAGATATATGTATCCTCAGTCAATCAAGTATATAGATATATGTTCCCTCAGGCAGGCAGGTATATAGATATAGATACCATCAGGCAAGCAGGTCTATAGATTTATGTTCCCTGAGGCAGGCAGGTATACAGATATATGTCCCCTCAGGCAGGTATATAGATATATGTTCCCTAAGGCAGGCAGGTATATAGATATATGTACCCTCAGGCAGGCAGGTATATAGATATATGTTCCCTCAGGCAGGTACATACCTGCCTCAGGCAGGCAGGTATACAGATATCGGTCCCCTCAGTCAGGCAGGTATATAGATATAGGTCCCGACAGGCAGGCAAATATATAGATTTATGTTCCCTCAGGCAGGCAGATATATAGATATAGGTCCCCTCAGTCAGGCAGGTATATAGATATATGTTCCCTCAGGCAGGTATATAGATATAGTTCCCATCAGGCAGGCAGGTATACAGATTTAGGTTCCCTCAGTCAGGCAGGTGTATAGATAAATGTTCCCTCATGCAGGCATGTATATAGATTAATGTACCCTCAGGCAGGCAGGTATACAGATATAGGTACCCTCAGGCAGGCAGGTATATAGATATATGTCCCCTCAGACAGGCAGGTATATAGATATAGGTCCCCTCAGGCAGGCAGGTATATAGATATATGTTCCCTCAGGCAGGCAGGTATATAGATATAGGTCCCCTCAGGCAGGCAGGTATACAGATTTGGGTTTTCCTCAGTCAGCAGGTGTATAGATATATTTTCCCCTCAGGGCAGGCAGGTATATAGATTTATGTTCCCTCAGGCAGGCAGGTATATAGTTTATAGGTCCCCTCAGGCAGGCCTGTAGATAGATATATGTTCCCTCAAGCAGGCGGGTATATAGATATAGGTCGCCTCAGGAAGGCAGGTATATGGATATATGTTCCCTCAGGCAGGCAGGTATATAGATAGGGGTTCCCCCCTCAGGCAAGGCAGAATACAGATTGGGGTCCCTCATCAGGCAGGTGTATAGAATATAGGTCCCCTCAGGAGGCAGGTATAAAGATTTATGTTCCCTCAGTCAGGCAGGTTTATAGATTTTAGGTCCCATCGGGCAGGGGGTATATATATAATTTATGTTCCACAGGCAGGCAGGTATCAGTTTTAGGTCCCCTTCACAGGCATTTTATATAGTATAAGTCCCTCAGGCGGGAAAGGTAATATAGTTTTATGTTCCCTCTAGGCACAGGTATATAATAAAGGTCCCCTCATCAGCGGTATATAGATATAGGTTGGCCAATTTTCTGTAATTAATCCATAATAAAGTTAATATAGGGTTTGCCAATTGTGGTGGGATCCTTTTTTAGAGCGGTTCTTCTTCAGTCTAGGTAGGGAGTAACAGGGTGAGTAGTAGGGTGTCCCCACCTTCCCCTTGATTTGTCCCCACCTGTACTTGGCTTCAATAAATATCTATTGGTGGTAGTTTTCATGGAGAAAGTATTATAAGGAGATTGATCCTTGTGAATTTACCATTCATATGCATACCTGAGTATGATAGTACCACGGAGCACACTGTGGCCCCCACTAAACGTAGCGGTCGCACTCGCTGTGCTCCGGTACCCACAGCTCCTTACTCACCTAGCCTCGCTCCTGCTTCCATGCCCCGCTCTGCTGAGGGTTAGTATTTGGCTAATTGTCGGGGGACCCTTTATCTTGCTGACTGCTCCTTCAGTGTCTGCCAGAGTATTGGTGTCTTTTGGTGCGTTATAGAGAGTTTTGGAGTGAATGTTGCATTCATCTGTGTACCGGACCTCTTGCTATCGTTTCCTGACTTCATTGCCTGCCATCTGCCCTGACCTTCTTGCCTTTTCCTGACTATGCCTCAGCCTGCCGAATGTGTACCTTGCGCTACCCCGGCTGCCACTGCAAGCAAGTCACCTCAGGAGTAGCAACCTGGTAGTTCCCCGCCACAGCAAGCCTAACCTGCCTTGCAGCAGGCTCTGGTGAATACTGGGGGCTACTTAGATTTCGCTCCCTGGCATGGCTTATACCACCACTTCCAGTGGTCTTGAGAATTCACCTCCTGCCATGACAGTATACTCTGGCCATGGATTCCGTTAGGGTGCCTTCACCCGACATCAGGGACGCCACGACTGCTGTGGCCCAACAGAGTCAACAGAGCCTTACTGTACTTCATCTGGTATGTCCCACTTCTCCACTGATGCCTCCCAAGCCTTTGCCAGGTTTGCCTGCGCAGTACCAGGATTTGGAAAACGTCTTCTCTGAGAAGCAGACCTCCTCGCCCTTATGAGTGCCCTTGTGACCTGTTGCTCAATACTACTCATCTTCGGGGCAGGGTCTATTCGCTCTCCATGCTGGAGACTCAGGCCATGTTGGCCTACATATAAGGAAACCTCCTGTAGGGCTTCATCCATAAGTCTTCTTCTCCTGCTGGTGCTGGGTTCTTGTTTGTGGAGATGGAAGATGGGTCGCTACCCCCTTGTATTGATTATCGCAACCTTAACAAAAAACCTTAAAGAACCGATATCTGCTGCCACTGATTTCGCAGTTGCTTGACCGTCTACTTGGAAACAAGATTTTCACAAAGCGAGAGGGTGACAAATGAAAGACCGCCTTTAACGCACGCGACAGTTGTTTTGAGTACCTTATGATGCCGTTGGGTTTATACAATGCCCCAACGGTGTTCCAGAATTTTGTTAGTTAAAACTTTAGAGATATCCTATATGTTTGCATCATAGTCTACTTGGATGATATCTTGGTCTGCTCTCCACATCTTGAAACCCATTGGTTTCAGTTCCTGAGATGCTTGCGAATTCACCAACACTATGCCAGGCTTGATAAATGTATCTTTGAGCAATCTATTCTGTCATTTTTTGGATACATTGTGTCTGATAGGAGTCTCCAAATGGACCCAGCCAAGTTGTGTGCCGTGCCGCAGTGGCTCTGACCTGTGGGACTCCGGGCCATACAATGCTTCTTGGGCGTTGCTAATTATTATCAGCAAGTTATTGCCCACTTTTCCACTGTTGTGGCACCTATAGTGGCTCTTACTAAAAAGAAAGGCAACCCCAAACTATAGCCGCCTGAGGCTGAAGAAGAACTTAACCGCTTGAAATCTGCCTTTGCTTCAGCTCCAATCTTGTGTCATCCTTTATTATTATTATTATCGTTTATTTTGGAGCGCCCTTGATTCCAGGGCGCTGTACATTTCAGGCGGGTACATAAATAACATTGGTCAAACAATTACAAAGGGACAATAAGTGACTAACAACTGGTACAGAGGGAAAGAGGTCCCTGCCCGCGGGGGCTTACAATCTACCGGGAAGGGGTGAAGAGTCAGGAGGTGAGGGGCAGCCCTGTTTGTGGGGCGGAGGAGTGCGACACGGTAATGTTGGTTATAGGCAAACCTGAAGAGGTAGGTTTTTCAGGTTACGTTTGAAGCCGGTGAGAGAGGGGGAGAGTCTGAGGTGTTGGGGCAGTGAGTTTCCAAAGTGTTGGGGGAAGCACGAGAGAAGTCTTGAGACGTTTATGTGAGGAGCTGATGAGAGGGGAGCAGAGGAGAAGGTCCTGTGAGGAGCGGAGGTTGCGTGAGGGGAGGTATTTAGAGATTAAGGCAGAGATATATGAAGGGGAGAGGTTATGGAGAGCCTTGTAGGTCAAAGTTGCTAGCTTGAACTGGATGCGCTGGGCAATGGGTAGCCAGTGAAGGGATCGGCAGAGGGGAGAGGCAGGGGAGTAGCGAGGAGAGAGGTGAATCAGACGGGCAGCAGAGTTAAGGATGGTTTGGAGGGGAGCGAGGGTGCTAGCTGGGAGGCCACAGAGGAGGATGTTGCAGTAGTCAAGGCGTGAGATGACGAGGGCATGGACCAGCATTTTTGTGCTTTCAGAGTTAAGAAATGAGCGGATTCTGGAAATATTTTTTAGGTGGAGGTGACAGGCAGAGGTGAGGGTTTGGATGTGCGGTTTGAAGGACAGATTGGAGTCAAAGATTATCCCAAGGCAGCGGACCTGTGGTGCTGGTGAGAGAGTGTAGCCATTAACAGTGATAGAAAGATCGGGTGGAGAGATGGAGTGGGACGGTGGGAAGATAATGAATTCAGTTTTCTCCACGTTTAGTTTTAGGAGACGGGAGGAGAAGAAGGAGGAAATGGAGTACAGACAGTCATTGATCCTTATACTGAAAAGCCTTTTGATGCATCATCTGTAGGGGCCAGGGTGGTTCTTGTGAAAAAATCCTTCAAAGGGAAAAATATCACTTGTGGCTTCTTTCCAAGACTTTTTCCCCTGTGGAGAATTATAATATTGGGGACTGCGCATTACTGGCCAATAAATTGGCCTTAGAAGAGTGGCGACATCTTCTGGAAGGGGCTTCAACTTTCTGCTACACTTCAGACCAGCGGATAAAAATGTAATGGCGGATACCCTGTCCCATGCATTGGATACTGTAGGACTCAATCCTGTTCCTCAGCACATTGTTCTTCTTGAACGTTTGATTCCTGCGGCTCTCATTGACCTCCAGCATATTCCACTAGGGAAGACTTATGTACGTCCTGCCTTATGACTGAATATCTTGAAATAGGGACATTCTTCTTTGCAGGCCGGCCATCCTGGAATCCGAAAATTTATTTTTCTTATAACTTGTTATTATTTGCAGCCTAATCTTTTTCAAGACTTTAAAGACTATCTTTTCGCCTGTACCACTTGTGGCAGCAACAAAACCCCATGGCTTAAACCTACTGGTCTCCTTCAACCTTTGCCCATTCCCATGTCACCATGGATTTCATTACGGATTTACCTTCTTCTTCTAACAACACTGTCATCTGGGTGGTGACGACCCGTTTCTCCAAAATGCCTCACTTTGTGCCTCTGCCTGGATTGCCCTCTGCTCCTCAACTTCACTTCTTCCATCATATCTTCCATCTACATGGACTCCCTTTACATATTGTTTTCTGACCGAGGTGTTCAGTTCGTGTCAAGATTCTGGCATGCTCTGTGTAAACGGCTTCAAATCCAGCTACATTTTTCATCCACCTGCCACCCACAGACAATTTGAGAAAGTGAGTCTAGTGTTGGGGAACTACCTACATCATTTTGTCTCTGCCCGTCATAACAACTTGGCTTATCTTCTTCCTTGGACAGAGTTATCATATAATTTGCTGGAGTCCGAATCTGCTGGTACTTTCCCCATATTGTTTATGGGCAACATCCCCGCCCACCTCTCCCTCTATCCACCTCGTCGAAGGTCCCTGAGGATGCTCAAATTCATGACATTACCTCTGTACGGCAAGACACATGTCAGGCTCTTCAACTGACTTCTCATACAACGTCCCAGGATGAAGACCTTCTCTCACCTTTAACATTGGAGATAAAGTCTGGCTCTTGACCAAATTCGTCCAGCTAAAGATTCCCAGTGTCAAGTTGGACCAAAGGTTTCGGGGACCATGTGAAATCATCAAACTCCTCAATCTAGTGTCCTATAAGCTCCATCTGCCTCCAACCATGTGCATCCCGAACTCCTCTCCCTAATCAAGTCTCTTGTTCTTAATCGCTTCTCCCAAAATTCCGTGTCTCTGTCTCCTGTGGCCATTTCTGATGTTGTCTTCGAGGTTAAAGAGGTCTTTACTGAAAAATTGGTGAGGGGAAGTAATATTTTCTCATTGACTAGAAGACCATTCTTGGGAGCCGGAGGCCAATCCTTCTCCTGACCTCCTCCATAAGTTTTAACGGAAGAGGGGTAGACCTAAGGGGGGGGGGGACGACTGTCATGGAAAGTCCTGAGTCCCCCACTCCAGGCTGCGGCCATATTCGCTATGCTCCAGTCCTGCAGCTCCTTACTCACCTAGCCCCGCTCCAGCTTCCCTGCCCGCTGCAGCCCGCCTAACCTGCCTTGCAGCAGGCTTTGGTGGATACCGGGGGCTACTTAGATTCCACTCCCTGGCGTGGCTTATAGCACTGCTTGCTTTGGTCCTGAGAATCCACCTGCAAAGACAGATAGCATCCACATCTATAAATATGATATTTTATTTTTCTCGTACCCAATACATTTTATGAAACAGCTGAGTTTGGTGGACTGTACTATATTAGGTGTCATGTAAAAAACCTTTGTTGTTTTTTAAAAAATAAAATTAGGATTAAAAGATGTTTTAGCTTCTATTTTTCCAGTGAAAGCTATTTGAGGAAGCTTTCATTTTTATACGTTTGTTCAGTAATCTCTTTTGGAAGACAGGAGGTAAAAACAAAATACAAAAATTGCTGTGTCCTTAAGGGGTTAATTAGTCTAAAAAATATGTGAATCTAGTAAGAGAACTAAGAGTGACTTTTAATAACTATATTTACTATTTTGCCATAGGCAAACCTAATCTCTATCAGTTCTCAGTCTATAAAGGCATCAGCCTTTGAAGATTACAGAGAGCTTAATAAAATCTGTAAAAAAAGTGATAAAAGCAGCTAAAATTCAAAATGAAAGGCAGGTGGCCAAGGACAGCAAGACTAACCCCAAGAAATTATTTAAGCATATAAATGCCAAAAAGCCGAAGTCAGAGCAAGTAGGGCCCTTAAAAACTAGTGATGGGGTGCTGGTCACAGGGGACCAAGAGAAGGCAGAGGTACTAAATAGCTTCTTCAGCTTAGTATATGCTATCAATGAGAAAGTAGTTGATGGGGGTGGGCCAAGTGAAGTTAGTGAAGTTGTAGGTGGTGCCAGTACTGTTAATACATCATCTGCTATAATTAATTGGCTCAGTGTAGAACAAGTCAAAGCCTAGTTAAATAAACTGATTGTGAACAAGGTTCCAGGCCCTGATGGCATACACCCAAAATTTCTTAAAGAGCTCAGTTTGGTTATCTCTGTGCCCCTGTGCATGATATTTAGAGATTCCCCGGTGACTGGTATAGTACCAGGAGACTGGCGCAAGGCAAATGTAGTTCCCATCTTCAAAAAAGGCACCAAGTCTTGCCCAGGTAATTATAGACCAGTAAGTTTAACATCTGTTGTGGGAAAAATGTTTGAGGGGCTCATAAGGGACTATATACAGGAGTATGTTGACAAAAACAATATTATTAGTGATTGCCAGCATGTTTTTACTAAGGAGAGGAGCTGTCAGACCAATCTGATCTGTTTTTATGAAGAGGTGAGTAGAAGTCTGCATAGCGGGGCAGCTTTGGATATTGTGTTTTTAGACTTTGCAAAAGCATTTGACACTGTCCGGCATAAGTGTTTGTTAGGTAAATTAGAATCCATTGGGTTAGAGATAACAGTGTGTAATTGGATTAAAAACTGGCTGTTGGATCATACTCAGAGAGTGGTGGTAAATGACTCCTACTTTGAGTGGTCCCCGGTTGTGAGTGGTGTGCCGCAGGGCTCAGTATTGGGTCCTCTCTTATTTTATGTATTTATTAACGATATAGTGGAAGGGATCAATAGCATGGTTTCGATTTTTGCAGATGACACCAAGCTATGCAGGGTAGTGCAATCAATGGAAGATACTCATAAATTGCAAGCAGACCTGGACACACTGAGTGCTTGGGCATCCACTTGGCAAATGAGGTTCAATGTGGATAAATGTAAGGTTCTGCATCTGGGTAGAAATAATCTACAGGCATCATATGTCCTAGGGGGAGAAAAACTTGGAGAATCGCTTGTTGAGAAAGATCTGGGCATTCTTGTAGATCATAGACTACAGAACAGCATGCAATGTCAATCAGCTGCCTCTAGGGCAAGTAAGATATTGGCGTGTACTAAAAGAGGCATGGACTCGCGGGACAAGGATGTAATTCTACCGCTGTACAAAGCATTGGTGCGACCTCACTTAGAATATGCTGTTCAATTCAGGGCCCCAGTTTATAGAAGAGATGTAATGGAGCTAGAGAGAGTACAAAGACGAGCAACCAAACTAATAAAGGGAATGGAGCATCTTAGTTATGTGGAGAGGTTAGTAGAATTGAACTTATTTAGTCTTGAGAAAAGACGGCTGAGGGGGGACATGATTAATTTATATAAATATATAAATGGTCCCAACAAAAAGTATGGGGCAAAATTATTTCAAGTGAAGCCCCCTCAAAAGACAAGGGGACATTCCCTTCAACTAGAGAAAAAAGGATTCAATCTCCAGAGGAGAAGAGCGTTCTTCACTGTAAGAACTGTGAATCTGTGGAATAACCTGCCTGAGGAGCTGGTCACAGCAGGAACCGTAGAGAGTTTCAAGAAAGGCTTCGATACGTATCTGGAACTAAAGAATCTTAATGAGTACGTAGCTATGTACAAGTCTGGATTCTGGCTGGTGGCGGCTCTGGGGTCAGGGATATGGTCTCCACTGGAGCAGATTGGTTCTTGCCTTGTGGGTCCCAGGGCATTAACCAGTGGTGAGGCTGGGCTTAAAGTCCTTGTCTCTCTCCCTCACCCACATTTTCCCCACCCTTGGTTGAACTTGATGGACACGTGTCTTTTTTCAACCGTACTAACTATGTAACTATGTAAAGCTTAAGGGGTTAAGTCCCTAAATGACGCAGCCAATAGCAGCCACAGCATCAGGTGATTGACAGAGAAAGAAGGCTTCCTCTGTCAGCAATAAACACTCCCACAATACAATCACAGGGCAAAGAAATGCCTTTTCACTGTTGGCTAATCACCATTGCATGCTTTATTTTTGCCATTTGTCTTCATGAAGCTACAGCAAAGAGAACTGATTTTATACTGAGTATTGATTTTAAGACTGACTACCTTATTTTGCTTTGCTGAACTATTATCCTGCTTATACTTTCAGGGCCTCAGGTATGAAAACTGTTTAGTTCTAAACTTTCCTTGTTGCCATAGCAACCAATCACAGCTCCCCTTTAATTGCATATAGTGCTCTGAAAAAATAAAAGGGAGCTCTGATTGGTTGCTATGGGCAACAAAGACAGTCTTAGGCCTAGACAGTTTTCCTACATGTCCCCTTAACTATCTATTTTAGTAGCAGCACTGGGCCACTAAAAATCCGTGAAAACAAAAATAGTTTTAAGGAACCATGAGTAAATGGAATGATCTTTACAGTGATTCTTTTATGTTTTGCTTGGAATATGTATGCGGAATTGATGTAATTAATGTAACCACTTATGCAACTGTAATAACAAAATGCAGGAAAAGACAACACAGGGCAAGATAATCCATATATTGTCATCCACATGCGGGAGCGTTCCTGCCCCCAAGACAAGCTTCCTCTTAGTCAATTACAGAGACCACAGGATAAAAATCACTTTCTTTAAGACATGTTTAGGAAGCGATATACATAACAGCAGCACTAGTTTAGTTATTACAGTATGCTATTTGTCCATAGAGGGAATTTACCAAGACTTGTATGTCAACTTTCTGGCATAGCATAGTTACAATTGTTTACACTTTGGTGCGAAAACCTGTGACAATATGCCAGATTTGCCCATCTCTTGGGACTTTTGGAAAGTGATTAAAATGTGGGGGGGGGCTTATTTGTAGGAGGTTTGATTGTATACAGGGTGATTCAACAATGATGGTGCAAAACAATAGCCTCAGTATGCATAACTGAGAGAATATAACCCAAATGTATTAAAATGAAAAGACACTATCTTTCTAGCTTTTATTGATGCGCTGTCTTAGATTATTGAGATCCTGTGGCTGGGTGGACAGATACACTAAGTCATTGATGTAACCCCAAAGAAAGATGTTGCTGAGGTTGTCCCACTACAAAGATTAGCTTTCAACATGTAGGGAATGTTAAATCAAGACTTTTTCCAAATACATTCTTCTTGACTTTTCCTTGGTCAGGAGATAAGAGATATTTTACCTGCTGTGAGTACACACAGGTTTCTCTGATTACCATCCTGCTCTCCCCTTCTCTATCTGCTCTTTGTCTTATCTGAGAGCAAGCAGTGACATCACTACAGGATAGCAGGCAGCTTGAGAACAGAGTTTGTTATCTCTTACAATCAATGCACCTGAGTTATTCCTCAAAAGGAACCAATCAGCCAGATCATAAATGACATGAAGTGCGCCAACCGTTCAGTTAATTTTAATAAATAATAAGATGCAAATACATCAGTAAATGCATAGACAACGCGTTTCATGTAAATATGTCACACTTTATCAAGGAAACCTAATGAAGGGGGACAAATTAAATTACAGCAGACCCCCTTATTGAAAATTATAATCAGCAAAAAGCTTTATCCTATGTCCTACTATGTAAACACATTTTAAATTTTGCTCTTGAAAATGAAAGCTGTGCTATTGTTGATATGAGCAATAAACCAGTTTTTTTTCACCCTGTATTTTACTATATTAAATTAAAATATTCATATTTTTGAAGGGGTTTTCCAAGGCGTTTGAAACACTTCCAATCACTTTGCACTGTGATAAAATACAAAAGTTAACCCATATGACATCACCATTCCAGTGCTGCTAAAGCTTCAGTGTTTCCGCCCACTTCCACAGTGATGATATCACGTTCATGGATCACATGATGCTACGACCAATCTCTGGCCTCAGCAGTCATATGCCTGTATGTACGCAACGTAACCACAGAGGGCAGTGATTGGCTGCAGCATCATGTGATCCATGAACGTGATATCATCAGTGAATTACTGGGGGGCACTGGAGCTCTGGCAGTGCTGGAACAGTAGTGATAGGAGAGTTAAGTCTGGGTTAATTTTATATTTTAGCACAGTGGGAGGTGATAGGGAAAAGTCTTAAAAAAAAACTTTTTAAAATGTAAGGGAAATCTATACTTGTTCTGAGCTTACTGGGCACACACAAAGCTTTAACCTTGTATCACACAGCAGAACTTAATGTATATTCAGATTTTTAATATTACATTTCCATGATGGCTGTTGATTGCTGAGAGCTGATACTGTATAGGGCTTCTGAATTTGTCCATATAAACACATGACATAGTAGGTGTGTAATGAGACTCTTAGCCTACACAGCACTGGTTTCTGGTTGGATTTTATGCGGATTCAGTATTTAGAATCCGCAAAAATCCCACTGTAAGTCATTCCCTTAGACCGCAATAGAAAATCCAAGCTGTAGTCTACACAGCTTGGATTTTCTATTGACGGATTTCCAAATCGCCAGTCCTGAAAAAAACTTAGAACATGTTCTATAATCCAGCGTATTATAGCAGATTATAGTACAGTTAAATATTAATAGGTCATCTGAAATCCAACTGTAAAATCCGCACCAAAATCCCCAGTAACCGATTGTAAAATACCATACTGTATTTTTCAATTGCCGTGTGGACGAAGCTTTATACGGTATATGAATTCTTTTACCAGCCATAGTTTTTTCCTACTGATTCATCTTCTTTGACTTAATTTTGTAATTCTCTCCTCCATTCTATAAAAAAAATCTAAACAATTTCTATATTTGAATTGTAATTACCATGCTTTAGTGGAAATTAGCATTGCAACATAAAAACAGTTTTCCATTACATTACCTGTCAAATTAGATAATTTATCAAGTGTAGCCTAGTAGAAAAAGGAAGCAATTATTCAATTACTTCATTACAGCATGGAACATACTGTATATTGTTCTCTTCACAGAACCTAGACTAATGCTTTTAACTAGCATGCAATATAACAAAAACTGTCTGCCTAAATACGTAGTAAAGTCATTTATTTTAGAAATCAATTAATCAGAATAAATAACTTCCAACTTTAGTAATCTCTAATATTAATACACATGTGTCATCACAGCACACGTCTGATCAGTGAGTGCCAATAAACAGGCAGTGGATAGAGAAGATTTAAGCCAAGAAGTCTAGCAGCCTTCACTGCATTTGTTTCTTCTTAGGTAGGATATGATGGCAAATCTTCCACTGTTCTTCTCGGTGGTATTTTTACCACCTATTTACCAAAATTTAAACTGTTTCGGTTAATACAATATTTTTTGCAATGCAATATGCCTGTATAACATTTTATTATGGACGTACAATTAGGGTTTCCTGATTGTTCACAGAAAAAAATAGTGTACTCCACAGCCATAAACCTAAAGGACCTGAAGGACTTCACCTTCATCAATGGGGTTTTTTAAACAAAATATACAGCAGCACCTCCTAGGCAATATAAACCATACAAACTTTAAATTTGAAAATTTTAGCTGCATTTCTGTTATATTTTCTACATGTATAAATTAGTGGTATTTAGTGCACAGTTTGATCACATTTGCAGAATCAAGGTAACCCTATCAGGTGGGTCCCTAACTAGATTTTCCTCTCTCTGTAAGCTAAGTACCGAGGTAGGCTTCCCAAATACAGCGAAGTCACGGACGAAGAAAACGACTCCAACACCAGTTCAACAATAGTATGGTTTACTGACCTTTTTAGGAAAGTATGGTAAACATATCTCCAAAACACTTTTGTAAATGTACCTACCCGTGGGGTTCGGAAAGGCAGAACACCCTCTACCTTTTAATATCGTATAAAGACAGGAACAATCGTGTGTGGTGCCGTTCAAAGGCGCGCTCACAGTGCAGTACAGCAGCTTACAACTTAACCAGCTCTACCCGCTATCCCCCAGAAATATACATATAATGCAGATTCTCTCACAGGTGAACTGGTCGCATAAATAGTAGTGCTATAGCAAGCCCTCTACAAAGTCCCGAATCAGGAAGTGTACTTGGATTAATACTTATGGCCTGAAACAAAACCTGCCCTAAGTAGGCTAACTACAGGCCTACACACAGTCCTGGGTTCATTGGCGTGCAGGCATGTGACATAGCTGTACCTGTGATGGCAGGCAGTTGCTGCTCTGAGGTGAAGATACCCACTGATGGAGCTGATATCTCAGATATAGTCGCTCCTCTGAGTCTCTGAGGTGTTCCTTCTGTCCCGGAGCTTTCTTTGGCAATAGTATCAGTGTAAACAGCCACACTCTCTCTGAAGCATCTCACAGTTCAGGGCCTAATAGTTTCAGGGAAATCTGAGTCGATCCTCGCCCAGCGTCTGTCCTCTCCTGATCTCTCTGTGTCTTCTTCTGCTGTAGCTCAAAATGGCT
Source organism: Phyllomedusa bahiana (assembly GCA_025379985.1). NCBI lineage: Eukaryota > Metazoa > Chordata > Amphibia > Anura > Hylidae > Phyllomedusa > Phyllomedusa bahiana. The sequence continues at coordinate 55,527 of JAODAL010005274.1, forward strand.
GCTGCTGCCTCGCGACAGTTATCTCTCATTTGCATACACCAGGAACCGGAAACAGTGGCATCTTGTGGCCAAACAGCAGAATTAAATAGAATACTTTACAATTTCAAATCACACACATGATTTTACTGAGTAAACAGAGTGAGGCTTGTCCACTATCCCACATCTCTGGGGCCAACACCTCAATATCTTAGGGCAGCAGACTCTATTGACACTGATTATTAGGACCTCAAGAAAGATGGTACACAGCTAACATGGAGTCAGACACTTCTCTGAATGCATTATTCAAAAAAAGACAATAATTAGCTAGCACAGAAATTCACAACTGATACAGACACTGGTACAAGCTGTTGTGGCTGTAATGCAAAAAATGCATTCTCCAACACAAAAATATAGCAGCACCAGCTGGCACTTAAACCCATACAAATATTAATTTTTTGGAACATTTATCTGCATTATTGATATACTTCATATATGCATAAAATGGAGTTTATTTTGTGCACACTTTGATCAAGTTTTGTATTCCAACCTTCTATGTCACCTAATCAGGTGGATCCCTTATTCTAAATTTGCCTCTCTGTGACAGGACCGCATGACTCTGTTAAAGGGGTTGTCTCATTACGCTGTTTCAGAGTCAAAAGCAGATTCAGATTCATACATGCTGTCTGTTGCTGGTTAGACTGTGGCTGATTTTATGGCAGTGATTAGCATATCAGCTTGGCATTCACAGCTCTTCTAATAGCAATAACATGAGAGCAAGAGATGTTATATATAAGTGCAGAGAGCTACAGATCTCAAAGTAAACAAAGGAAACTAATTACTTGTTTGAGATAACATAATGTTCTCAAGCTGCTGGCCATCCGACCTGTGGTGACGTCACTCCCTGCTATCAGTTAAGACAGATCAGAGAGAGAAGAAGAGAGCAGTACGGTATCTCCTCAACAAACGCCAAAAAAATAATGCGATATATTTGGAAAAACTCTTCATTACATGTTTAAAGCTAATGTTTGTAGTGAGACAACCCCTTTAAGAATGGATGCCAAGAAATTATCATCAACAGAGCTGGTTGCAAATGTGCCAGTGTTATATAGAAAATGTAATGGGTTTGCCGATAAACATGTAACCAACGCTCTAAGTTAGGGTTAGGCTATTAACTGGTTTTTAGATGTGAATTTACTGTTCTGCGGCACTCCTGGTGTGGTTCCACTTATGAAGTAATGCCACTTCTGGTTATCAATAAATAGGGGTTTCTATGTTATGTTAACTAAAAGTGAAGTTGGACCTAAAGTGATGCAGTAGCAGTAACACTGCTGAACCAGGAGAGATCTGGAACAGTGAGCTTATCCCTAAAAACCTATTACAACATCCCTAACCATAGCTTAGGGTTAGCGTTAGTATCAATTTTTGGTGATCTTTTCCAAAATTTGATTCAGTCCAACCCAAATTAATTAACTTACATTGGTTGAAACGTGACATCAGCCTAAATCCAAAGCGCAACAACAATACTAGCATTATGTGTACATTGCCATCAAACAATAACATATTTTTCATGTATTATTTGGTTAACATATACTATAAAAAAAACAAATGGCCAACAAGGAATGAGTAAATATGTATTAAATAACTTCTAGTGAATTAACAAATCCATCTATCATTGGAGAATGTGTAATATTTTTTTCACATTGTATGGCTACTCCTCAACCGATTAGCCGTCAAATTAATACCACTGTGGGGCTAAGTGAATAATTATAACATTATTATTAAAGTATTATGTTTTAACAATGGTGCCTAACAAATAGTGGGAAGCATGTAAACAGTAAGTACTTGGAGTTGGACCAAGGAGAAAAGGATCTGAACAATGCCTAGTATAAGGGTATGTTCACACGGCGTAATTGCAGTACATACAGTACGCGCCGCAAAACGGCGGGTTTTTTGGGGTCACGCTGATTAGAGCGTACTCCCGAAGCACAGGGGCTGGCAGCACGTCAGCTTCATTGATATGCATTACTCGCGGCGCATAATCGGCACGAGTAATTGACGTGTCATTTATCTCCCCGCGCGTACAATATTATCGCATTGTACGCGCGGGGGGACAAGGCGTAATCCATAGTTCTCTATGAGAGCTATGGATTACCGTAATTGTGGCGCGCATCTCGCCGTGTATTAAGCGCAAATACGCGGCGAAATGCGCGCCGAAGATATGCCGTGAGAACATACCCGAAGTCATAGCATCTCCAGATCAGATCTTGTGAGGTGTTCCTGGTATGTTAGTGGTTAGTAGTCACAAAAAGTAGTCCAAGGAGGGGCAGTCAGTAAATGGGCAACAAAGTCATGGACGCCCAAGGTTTATTGATGTGGTGGAGTGAAGACTTGCCTGTCTGGCCCAGTCCTACAGAAAAGCTACTTTACTGGAGCACACATTTTTTAGAAATCTTAATGCTGACAATATTAAAATGGTGTAAGGACACCCAGTGCATCGTAGCTTGCTGCACACACAGTTACATAGCCAGAAACTAGTCAGAGTGGCAACCCTGGACCCTCCCACTAATAACACTTACAATGTGCACATGAGCATCAGAAACTGGACCATTCAGCTGTGGATGAAGGTGGCCTGGTGTGATGAAATATCTTTTCTTTTATATCATGTAGACCAGAATGCAAGATGGGTGGAAGGCAAAGTGGATGCAGTGTGACCAATGTTCTGCTGGGTCCTGGCATTCATGTGAATGTTACTTGACACATACTACTTACTGTACTTAAACATTGTTGCAGACCTTAGACATCATTTCATGACAAAATCCCTAAAATCCCTGGAAATCCCGGAAGACGGTGTCCTTTATAACAGCATAATGTGTCAGGCCACATTGCAAAAATTGTTCAGGAACAGTTTCAGGAAAATAGCAAAGGGTTCAAGATATTAGTTTGCTCTCCAAATTCCTCAGAGTTAAATCTGATTGGCAGATGTGTAACTATAACTTATAGGACCCCACAGCAAAATAATATGGGCCCCACCACCTGATTAAAGGAAATTTTAACAGCAGCATAAGTAGTAATAATTAAGGGCGAGATGTCAAAAATTTGCCGGTGCTACGTCAGTGTTTAGGCGCATTAAATAAGTGTAAAGGGCGCCAGAAAGTCCGACCCTATCAAAAATCTGGCGTCAGGTATACCTTGCATAGTAAACATAACGCGCCTAAAAATGATGCGCTGTGCGCCTCCATAACGAAGTGTGCCTATTGAGGCGCATAGCACATCATTACACAGTATATGTGTTAGCGCAAATCGCGTCACATACCATATCATTAGAAGCGTACGTAATGCCCCTATCGAGGCACATTGCGCACGGAGGCGCATAGCTTATCATTAGAAGTATATGAAATGCTTCTAACACATACTTGTAAAATGTGAAATGCGCCGAACACATATAAAACTTTAATAATGTGCTATGCGCCTCAATTTGCGCATTATTTTATGGAAGTGCACAGCTCATTATTTTTAGGCGCATAACAATGTGTCGGTCCCGGCATATAATGGGCCCAGTTTTGGTGTATGACAGTTCATTTACATCCAAAAATATGGCGTCAAAAGCGGTTTAAGCACAATATAGACCAAAAACCTGGCGTTGGCGTGTTTGGAAATGTCGCCCTAAATGTATAAATAATATTGCCATACATCAAACAACCAATATAGTAGCACTAGATAGCAGAAAGACACCAGCATGTTATTTCCTACAAAAAGATATAATGTTCCTGCCCTCAACCTCTGGGCTCCAAAGACGCTGCTATGACTGCTATGGCTATAGTTACGCTCATGCTGATTAGTTATATGGAGGATGTGTTGAGAAAACAATTCTTATCTATCAAGGCTTCACCTCGCAATTTACAGGATGTTTTTAAGAATTTGTTGCTAATATCTTGGTGTGATCTTGGTGAGATATAACATGGTGCACTTCATGTTTTCTGGCATCCATGTCTTGATGACTCAGAGCTGTTTTGGTGGCACCTTACACAAGATTAGGGATGTGTTCTTAAATAAAGTCCTAAAGTCCCAATATATCAGCTCAACCAATGAAATGTAATCCCCTATGGGGTCCCGGGTTCCCCGGGTTCATGAAGAGTGCAATGAAATCTCACAACATGAGAAAAAAAAGAGATCCAGTACTTATTTCTTGAATAACAACACAGTTTGTGAGGAAGAATTCACTTCATTGCATCCCCCATTCTGAATCTAGTCAGAACACAGATGGCTCCAGCCTAGGACAAGCTCAATTTTTTAATAAGTAATGAACCCAGTGTAAATGTCTCTGTGGGAAGTCCACAGCGGGGGGTCAACCCCATGAAAGGACCCTCTAAATCAATTGACTGAAAACCAAATGCTAGTCCAGCTTCAAAGTTTTCATCAATCAAAACCCGTGGGTCATCTCCGATATTTTTATCGATTTATGGTGATCCCTCATAACTGGGGGCGGGCGGGTTTATATCGCAAAATTGGAGCTCCCGCACGACGGCCTTTCCCCCGGGTTTTTCCGGACGCAGGGGGGACTGAATTCCCAAACGGGCCTACGGGGTCCAAAAGTAAGCAGGTTTGATACCCGGGGCATCGTGGGGGCCCAGAGGGTTCTGATGGTCCACCGATGGGTTCTGTCCCCAAAACCCCTGCGATTTATAGTCCTTTTTTGGTTTTGTACAGAAACTGCATGACCTAGGGGGAGGAGTTCATAGCCCGTCCCAGGGGTGTGTGGGGGGGCTGCCAAGTGGGCTGCCCCTCCAGATTTAAGCTGGAGCCAGGCTTGGCTCTTCCTGTTTGTCCCAAAGGGGGGGGGTACCTGGAAACAGGGCCAGTAAAAAATCTCACCAGGCCAGGCCACATTGCCCCCCGTGCGGCCGGGCACCAAGCAACAAAGGTAACTTGACTTATTTTAACTGCCTTTTGTCTGTAATCCATAATTGTTTTGCACCTCTTTTTACCGTATTTATTTATCCCTCTTGAAAATTTATCTGGCTGTGTGTCCTCCAAGCTAATTAAATTATTTAAAAATTTAAACTGGTTAGTTGTTGATCAACGGCCTCACACGCCTAATTTTCGGTTTTAGTATATAGCTACCCAAGGGGTTGGGTTCCCTGCCCCTCTAAAGTCGGAAAACGGCCCGGGCTTATAATAAAGAGAGAATGGTGGCAGCATTTTTTGTTCCTGTGCGGTGTGGGCGGGAGTAACAGTGGAACAGTATTGGCTGACCTTTGGCCCCCCCTAGAGGGCAGCGCAACGTTGAGATACCCCCCCAAGTCGGGCCCGCCCCCCCTCAAGTGGGGGCGGCCTAGGCTGTTTTCGTCACACAGTTTTTATTCACAGTGGATTGCAAAAATATTCATACCTCTTGAACTGTTCCTCATTTTAAACATTACAGCCACAAATGTAATTTTTTTTTTCATATTTTATGTGAAAACTAAGGGACTCCTGAGTCTCAGCTCCTCGTTGTGATACAGAGAATCTACTTCCTCTTGGTAACAGGTATTTTACTCCAGAAAACAATATGGCTTCTTTTTTTATTTTTTTAACCCCTTCCCGCTGCAGCCTATTTTATTTTTTTTAGTTTTTTGTCATGTTTGTTTTTCCCTCTTTGTTGATTCAAGGCCTTTATAGGACAAAAAAAAAGTTAAACTTGTTAAATGTTAAACAAAATTAATTAAAACACACACATCACCTTTTCCCATTACAAATACCAATCACCACAAAAATTATCAAAAATAAATAAAGTACACATATTTGGATTTGCCACATGAGTAATTACCTAGTCTAGCCAATTACAAAATTGTGATTTTTGTTTATCCCATAGCACATAAAATGGAATAAAATGAAAAGTCATAAAACCCCAAAGTGGTACCACTGAAAATGTCAGTTCATCCCACAAAAAGAAAGCCCCTACACAGCTCTATGTACAGAAAGATTAAAACATTATGATTCTCAGACTATGACGATGTTTTCTTTTTTAAATAAAAAGTTTTTATTGTGTACAAGCAGTAAAACATAAATATATACATTTGGTATTGCTGTATTCGTATAAAAGTACTGAGAAGAGTTAACAAGTCATTTATAATGCATGTTGATTGATGTAAAAAATAAAAACACTCTAGGCTTGCTGTATTTTGCTCATACCACCTTACAAAAATCTTGATAAAAAGCAAACCAAGTATTATATGAACCTTAAAATGGTACAAATGAAAACATCACAACATCCCACAAAAAACAAACCCTTTATGAGCTCCACTAAGCGAAAATAACTGTTCTCTAAAAAAAATCTGCTTTGCAAATTTTGTTGAAAATGTGAAAAAGTGCTACAAAATTTCTAAGCCCCCTAATGTCATTGAAAAAAATAAAAAGACATTTAAAACATGATGTGACCTTACAGTAGACTTATGGTAGATGCTAGCTATAAACTATTTTGTGTGGTATTACTATCTGTCTTACACTGAGAAATGTTTGAACTTTGAAAATTGCAAATTTTTTAAAATTTTCACAACTTTTTGATATTTTTCAGAAATAAACAAGGATAATATGGACCAAAATGTATAACTAACTAAAAGAACATTGGGCCACAGATATAAAAACTGCCTAGGTCTAAAATTCACTTTGTAGCCCATAGAAACCAATCAGAGCGCCCCTTTCATTTCATATAGTGCTCTGGAAAAATGAGAGGGGCTCTCTGATTGGTTGCTCTGAGCTACAAAGGGAATTTTAGACCTAGACAGTTTTCATACATGTTGCCCATTATGTCACAAAAAACAGTCTCTGAATCACATGAATAGGTAAAAGTATTAAGTTTTTCTCACATAAATTGACTTATGTCAGATTAGAAAAATGGGGCGCTTATTTTTGGTTCAAAACTGTCTCTGTCCTCAGGGGGTTTGTCACGGACCGTGCCACGTTCCTGTCCTTATGCTGCGGCCTCTGCTGCGAACCGCAGTCGTACCTATGTTCCTATCGCAGATCTGGTTCCTGGTGCAGTGCCGCTGTGAGCGCTCCTGTAGCCGCTGCTTACTCACCTGTGATTGCTGTGCGGCTTTCTCATGCTGGCCATGCTGCTCCTCCATCTTGGCTGCTGCCCTGTTTCCCTGTCTCTATAGAGGGTGGCGGCCACATCTTCCCTTCCTTTATTCCCACAGTGTGCAGCAGGGTTGGGCTTCCTCTGCCAATCCCCTTCCACCTGTGGGTTTATAAGCCTGCTTCTCCTCACACTCCCTGCCTGATCCTTGTTGTTGTGTTGTTGTTGTGTCATGTTGTCGCTTGGTGTAATCTGTTGTTCCTGTGTATTGTCTTCTTGTTTGTGTCCTTGTGGTATCCTCTATGTGTGGTTAGTCTCCATGTTGCTTTCCATGTGTCTGTCTGCACCTTTGTCTGTGAGCTTCTTTGCCATGTTATGCCTTAGTTCCTAGCTTGTTTCTGCTGTTCCTGTTTCCATGTCTGTGAGTTTCCTTGCCTTGTTCTCTGCCTGTGTTTGTGCCCTGGTCGTGCCTTGTCCCGTTGCCTGAGTCCTAGCCTTAGTCTCTGATCTTGTTCTGTGTGTTGTTTCCAGTCAGTCTGTTTTGTACCTTGGCTTCTGTTTAACCTTCTTGCTTGGCATCTGTTTAGTCCTGTCTGTCTGTTTGTTCTGTACCTGCACATATTTACTTCTAGTCTGCTTTGTCTCTGTCCCTTATCCTGTTGGTGCCTAGCATTGGCACTTCTGGCCTGTCTGGTCAGCTGCCACTGCTGGGGACTGCTCTGAGGTAGCACCTGGTGGCTGTTGGGGTCAGCCAACCTTACCATCAAAGGCTCTGTGAAGATACCCATGCCCGATGGCCACTTGGTTACGCCCCCTCGGAGCAAGCCTGCAGTGGTCCAGTGGGTCCACTACCCGCTTTCCCCGCTCACCCGTTACAGGGTTGAAGAGTGTTTTGACCTCTCAATATAAACACAAATGTTTCCATTTGCTGACAGCAAGCAGAGATCTATAAACCTTGAGAAATTTAGAAACTATAATCTGCAAAACTTTATTTTCATGAGAAAAAAAACCCTCACTATCAGTGTCAGACCAGGGTACATAGGGCCCACCAGTGGAGTTGATTCTGAGGGCTCACCAGTGGAGTTGATTTTGATGGCCCACCCTACACCTGCTGTACATTACTATACATTACATAATGCAAAAATGCCAGGTCACCTAAATTAACAGTCTTTACATCATCCTCCTCTGCACGTAACTCGTTAGGAGAAAACTTAGTAACAATGTAAAAAGCAGAAAGTTGATACTGGCCAGCTTTGGCTATACTCTTTTTTTTTCGGGAGAGGCTGCATCTCTATTTTTAAGGATTCCAAAAAAGCTTTGTGGATTTTAAAACCGCTTCCTTCGCCCGTTTGCTGTATGAACTTTCTGCTTTTCACATTACTATACATGCCTCTTATACTGTGCCTCTTGCCTTTAGCCTCTTTATCTGTCTTTCCCAAATATGCATGTGCAGTTTAAAAGAAGCTTCAGGTCTGCCATGCTCAAGGGCCCATTGTGGGTTTACCTTTTTTCCCTATGGGGCAGTCTGAGCCTACCCACTACATACATGTAAATACATGTAAATACATACATGTAAATTCTCCTTGAGTCACTGTGAATGAATATCCTCAGTATACAGCAGTACATAACATAATAAGCAGGAAGGCAAAAGTATACAACATTTTAAATTGCACTGTTAAAATTTCCCAAAAATTTTTGGGGGACTATTTTTCTTTTGGTTTCCTTTTTCTTTTTTTATACACAAAATGTCTAGTTTATACTTCCCGTGTCTGCATAGGTCTCTAGACTGGAAAGGTTGGCACAGCTTATATCTTTGTATTTTTTAGGTCCCAGCAGATATAGTTATGTTAGGAACATCACATTATGTTAAGCCAGGATGTGGTCAGTAGTTGTTGCAACAGGTTATATTCAAAATGGACTTTTAAAACCAGTGCATCTTTCCCCAAACCCTGTTTAATACAATGTTTATACTTTGTTCAAAAAGCTTCATGCCCCCACGGAAATTTAAATAGGCTATAAAAATTTTAGTTTTGGACAATGGATTTAGAAAAGTGAGGAAAAAATTTTTTATAATATAAAAAACCCAAAAAAACCTGCTTTAAAAAAGTTTTAGCGGGTAAAGGGCAAGTGCAGAAAGTTTTATTGAAAGTTCACAAAACCTGTTTTTGTAAACTAGGGGATGGGCAAATTTCGATTCTAACAAGGGTGGAATTTTTTTAGAATTTCGGGAAAAAACTTCGGTTCTAAAACAAAGGGCGAAGTTTGGGGAAAAAAAAACTTCGGGTAAAACAAAAGGGTGCTTTTGTTTGAAAAAGGAAGGAGCGAGAACATGGCGCTACGGGGGAAAAGCACTTGGGGGAAAAAGGGAAGGGGCATACCCTGCATTACATTTTGCAGGGGGTGAAGCCAATAGAGGTGGGCGGGATTCTGTGACGTCACGCCTATATAAGCCCGGGGCGCGACGCGGGGAGCTCAAACCCCTCTATTGTACTGATCGGGGGAAGGTGCTCCCGCTGATGATTTTTAAACTGAAGAAGGTTTTTTTTATACAGCAAATTTTTTGGGGGGGGGCCCTCCTTGTTAAGAGACTGCTTCTTTTAAATGTTCTTTTTCTGTTTTTTTGGGTTTTGGGATCTGAATCCATGCATATACATTTTTTTAATGCTATCTGCTCCCCACAAAATTGAAATACCCAAAGGGGGAAATCAAAGCCTGGGCCCCTTTTTGTTTTCCCATTTAAAGAAACACCCGTTTTTAAAATTTACAAATACCCCCTTCTTTTTTGGCTCCCAATTCTTTTGCGAAATTTACATCCGGGGGTTAATTAAGATTGTTCTGCTGCGTTTTGACTCCAAAAAACTGTCTTTTTAAACCCCCAAAAAAAAAAATTTTTCCTGTAGCAAAAATTCAAAAGGAAGGTTAATTACAATTTTTTCTCTTTTTGGGTGTAGCGTAAAAAAACACGCAATAGTAACCGCAAAAAAGGCTAGTGTTTCCGCTGCTCAATTATTTTGTGCAATTTTCATCTAGGGGTTAATTAAAACGTTGTTCTGTGTTTTTACCAGTAAAATAAAATTTTTTTTTCACCCCCACAAAAGAAAATTTTGTAGCATAAATTTATATCGAAGGTTAATTAAGCCCGTTTTTTTGCTTTTAAAATTTTTTAAAAAACACAGGGGTTTTTTAAAAGGGACATTTCCCAATTTAATTTTTCCCCCGCCCATTTTTTGGAAACGCAATTTATAACCAAAGGGGTTTCTCAAGCTTCTTAGTGGGGTTTTTAATTTTGGGTCAAAAAACAGGGGGTTTTAATTTTTCATTTAACAGATATCTTTTATCAAACTTGTCTTTTTTTAACAAAACAGTAGGGCAGAAAAGAGGGGGGGCAGGCTCTTCAACCCCGGAGTGGCAGAGGGAAAAAAACATTCCCCGTAGAGGGCGCAGAAAAGCAAGGGGATGTCCAGAAAGGGGGCACTCGGGGAGGGCCCCCAAAAATGCCCCTGTCTTTTAGCGGCCGTGTAAAATACTAGCAAAAACCCCAAAGGTTTTTTATTTGGTTTTACTAGGGCATCCACTTCCTCCCCCGATGACAATTTTACAACCCCCCCCAAGAAATCCGGGTGGGGAAAGTCAGAAAACAAACCCCCTTTGTTGGCAGGCCCGGGAAACCCGGGGCAGTGGCCCCCACCCGTCCCCCAACCCCCCCTGCCCCATCCGGTTTCCCCCAGCCCAGAGATCTACTGGTCTTTGGGGTCAGCCCACTATATAGCGAGGAAAGAACAAATTTTAGGGGGCAGTCGCAGCTACTTGGCACGAAGAATTTGGGGGGAATATCCCCTGCTTCTTGCAGTGGCCCGCAAAGTAAAGATGTTGAGGTTGGGATGGGGGGTATGTTGTTAGGGGTCAGCCTTTCATACCAAGCCGGTTTAAAAGGGGGACAGCAGTGACGATTTAAAAAAACAAATAGATGATGAAGTAGCCGACCCACTTTTGGGGCCGGGGGAGGCAAAGGGTTTTATCAAACGCAGGAGGGCGTAAACTTGGCTCAGGCAGGGCGCAGCCAGGGAAAAAGGGGGGGTTTTGGGCCCCTTAGTCGAAGGATAGCAGCAGTTTTGGGGGGTCGGGGGCCAAGCGGGCCCCGTGTTTTAAAAAACCCCCTTCGCAGGTTTCCCAAAAAAAGTACGGCACAGGGGACACGAGGGGCGCGGCGTCAGTAGTCCCCTCCGGGGGTTTCGGCCCATATTTGGCGGTTTTGGCAATTCTGTGCTAAACACCGGGGAGCCGAATATGGGGATATGTAGAATCTGTAAGCAAAAAGTTAAAACGGGGTCCAGGGAGCTAAAAATTGGGACCCCCGGCCCCGGGTTTAACACATGAAACCGGGCAACAATTTGGGGGGCCTGGGAGAAAACGTGGCCCCAAATGTGATGGTTTCCCTCCCGCCCGGCCCCCAGCAACAGCGGGAGCCCGCAGCGCCCAGTGGCACGGGATGCCCAAATTTCAGGGCCCTTTAAGGTTTCCCCCACCTCTGCAGACGGGGGGCGTTTCTCTTTAAATTTATCTCCCGGTCCAGATGCCCCCTTTTCCTCACTATCATTTGGGGCCACATTTGGTTTACGAGGCGATTTCAAAGAACAACAGTATGGGTTTTCCCCCCCATCCTAAGGTCAAACAGCTGACCGTGTCCCGTCCCCAAATTGTTTTGGGACTTTCAGCCCTCCCTTTCCAAATTGGGGGACTCTGCAAACCCTTCAAAAACTAATGGCTTTGTGCCGAGCCGAATTGGGAGTTCCAACCGTAATTTCTTTTTCCAAAAAAGGGGAGTACCAGACTTTTATAAATATGTAGAACAGAAGGTGGGCCAGGGCCTTTTGCTTTTCGGGGTTTTGTTTTCCCAAAGGGGCATGGCAGCGCGGACGGGTTTCTGGAGCTGTAACTTTTTGGGCAGGGGCCCGTACATGTCCTTTAAAGGCCCAAATGGGGGAATTTTGCTTCCGGGCCCCGGCACCCAAAAATTGGAAAAGGAGGGCGGGCCCTTTCTCCTCCCCGTTGTCAAAACCCGCTTCTCCTTTCGCCCAAAGTCCGCCCCCCTCCCCTCCACCACCACCCACCCTCTCAGCCTCCACAAATACTGCTCCATTAACCACAAAGTGTAGGCACCGCGGGGTCACGCAGTTCACACCCTGGCTTTTCCTCGGAACCCAAAAATCACACAGGGGAGGAACGCTTCGCGTCATTTCAGCAAGAAATCCGATGTGGGGGCTTTCTCCGGGCCCCAAATGCAAAAGAACCATGGTGACGGACAATTTGGAGTAACATGGTGTCTGGGGCTGCACCCAGGAGGGATGGTCCATGGCCCGCAAGGCGCAAAGTGGTTCCCAAATTTTGGGTTTTGGGAAAAGGGTTTCCCGAAGTTTTTCCCCCCGATCTTCGCAATTCTGAAAATGGCCAAGGGGGAAACTGTTTCATTTACTTTTTCCATTCGTACAAAGCCCGGAAAACCCTCCTCGAGTTGCGCGGCCAAAGGCCCCCCCCCCAAACACTTGAAATTTGGGTGTTTTTCCCCCTGTTTGGAATTCCAGACTGCCCCATTTGGACCCCCACTGTTTTAACAAGAAAGGCCCTTTAAAAGATTTTTTGATGATCCAGGCAAAAGAAGTACTCCCCCGTGGGAACTTTGGGTGTCACCAGTGGGAGCCCCATGCGTGACACCTTTCCGTTTGTTAAAGGCCCTTCGAGGGGCCACGTTATTTGTCGTCGCCAGGACTAGGGGTGAATAACGTCATTCCATGTTTTCAGTCCGGAAAGATGCTAAAAAAATCTGCTGGCGGGGGGACGGAGACTGGCGACTACATCTCCGGCCCATAGTCCGGGGGGGGACTGAAAGGGGGAGGGGGAAAGGGAGGAGGACTTTGGAGCAGAACAGTCTGGAGAAATGAGTGGATTTTCTACCAGGTACAAGAGGGAGGAGCGGGAACAGGGGGAGGAGGGGGTGGAGATGAGGAAGACAGGAGATGCCCCCCCAACACCGGGCAGTATACAGTGGAAATGGAGGCGGGAGCCCCTCGGAGTCATTTGTGCAAGGGCCCGCAGCATGTTATTTGCCCGGGTTGTGACAGCCGAATATCAGCATCCGGCAAGGGATGACTTCTGGCTCTCCACCCTATTGGACCCTCGCTCCCCGGCCCAAAAATGGGAGCCTTTTTCCCAGCTATTGAGGAGGGAGGACAAACTCAAATACTATAGGGAAAATCCTCCGAATCGTTGGCCGTGCCCATGTGCGGCTGTCCCTCCTCTGACAGGTCTGACCGGGGGTTTTTCCCAGCGCTCACGTACTACGCCGGGGCTGCGGGGAAGGTGGGGGGGGTGGAGCAGTACCACCCATGACATAACCCAAGCTGGATCACTGATAGCAGCTTCCTTCACCCCCGTGAGGAGGGTATCGAGCTCAGCAGCAAACGGACCCGGGCTCCCTAACCAACAGGTGGGGGCCTACTTGGACACAGTCTGCCACCCCCGTTAGAAGATCCCGGACTACTGGGCAGCCAAACTGGATGTGTGCAGTGGAGAAGCTGTCCTGCCCGGCCAGTAGTGTGGCATCAGAGCGGGTGTTCAGTGCGGCGGGGGCCATCGTTAGCCCAAGGAGAACCCGCTTGTCCACGGGAAATGTGGAACGACTAACCTTTGTCAAGATGAATCAGGCGTGGATCGGCCAGGATTTCCACACGCCAATGCCTTAGGCGTCAGACTACATCAGCCATGATGCCTCACCCAAACTGTGAGAAATGAGACTGGGTTCAAACTACCTGCCTCAGCCGCTATTCTGATGCCGCCATCCGCCTGATGCCACACATCTGCTGACAGTTTCTCCATCTGCCAACAACCATCTTTACCAGGGACTGGTATTGCCACCCACCTCCACACTGTGTCATTTTCCACTTCCAGAATGTCATTGTGCCACTGTCTGACCTCATGCTGCTGCCGCCGTCACCTCCACTCTCTGTCATTGTGCCACTTTGTGGCCTACTCTAGTTTTTGCCACCTCCAGAATGTCATTGTGCCACTGTCTGACCTCATCCTGCTGCCACCCTAACCTCCACACTGTGTCATTGTCCCACTGTGTGGCCTACTCCTGTTTTTGCCACCTCCAGAATGTCATTGTGCCACTGTCTGACCTCATGCTGCTGCTGTGGCTGCTGCCGTGACCTCCACACTCTGTCATTGTGCCACTGTCTGACATCATGCTGCTGCTGTGGCTGCTGCCGTGACCTACACACTGTGTCATTGTCCCACTCTGTGGCCTACTCCTGTTTTTGCCACCTCCAGAATGTCATTGTGCCACTGTCTGACCTCATGCTGCTGTGGCTGCCGCCGTCACCTCCACACTCTGTCACTGATGTTTCCACCTGAGCCCTCAGCTTGTTTTTTTCCAGCTGTCGCTCGCATGACTTTATCAGGCTACATTTCCCCCTTCAGTTTTTTGTCAGTTTTGCCCTCTTAACGTGCAGGGGAATTTTATAGTGAAGCGATTCTAAGAGCGTGGCAGTCATGTGCGTGTCTTTAACTAAAACACAACATTGTATGAAGACCAAACCAAGCTCCCTCTACATATTTAAGCATGGCACAACGTTCTACAGCACCCTGCAGGCTCTGTGCAGCCTGGAAATAGCTGTTTTTTAACATGATTCGTGCCGAAGTAATTAGGAACGAAGTTATTTTTTGCCGAGAAATTCGGCGAAGTGAACGAAACGAATTTCGGGAGATTCGCCCATCTCTAATTGTGACATTATGTCTGGGTTCACACATTACAATTTTTTGTTGCAGTTGAGATTACTTTTTCAACTGCAACAAAAACAAATTCAGTAAAAACATTTGTCTTTATAATTAACTTAAATTTAGAATAGCTAAGGTTAAAAGTTAATCCGATTACAGTTAATTAAAACACCTGCATTTTTGATTGCCTATTTTATTTTCTATTTGTTTAAAAAGCAATGAGTAAACCCAGGGACAAGGATCACCCCCTATGACTAGTAGTGTATGTGTAAAAGTGTAAATATAAATATATATGTATATTGTGAGCATTTCTTTAGTGCTCAGATGCCATCTTGGGCCATCCTGGGGATCACACTAACTCTTGAATCGCTGTGCTTGGTAAGACAGTTCTGGCACAGAGGTAACACAGGCCACACGGTTTAGTCCAACTGGCCTCAACCAGTTTTATTCAATCATGGACAAATATTACAAAAAAACATAAACCATAAACAAAAAACCTCGGCCAGCTGGCCACTACCTAAATGCTGATTGTCCCTCTACTACCAATGGTCTGTGTCTTCCACACAGCCCCACCAAACAAGAGTCCTCACTGGACTCTCCTAGTTCAGGCTACCCTTCAACCTATGGGGGTAATCAGAGCCTCCTCAGCTCTACTATCACTCCCAATTTCAGGTAGCTGACCACAATCCTCTGGACACCTGGAGTACCAGACTTTTTATAGGCCTGGTAAGACCTGAATCTGGAACATGGGAACGCCCTCACACCCGCATTACAGCCATTCCAGGAAATAACAGTCCATAATGGCTGGGTATTAGCCTTACTACGTATAGGTGTCAGAAACCTACAGTTGCTGACCAACAACTGCTGACTGCCCCCACCGAGACCAGGCACTCAAAAAGTTATACATAGGTATACAAAGGGTTAAGTTACTCAGCACTTTATTTATGGCAAAGGGCACAAGAAAGGAAAGCATAGCCTGGCCTGCAGCCAATTACTGTGAGGAGGAGCAAGGGACTACTGGCACACAGTTTTAAAAAAAAAAAGGTCCACCATGTGCTGTAGTTAGTTGAGTTCAGGAGTTGTTTTCATTCTGTTCAGTTTAGTAGTTAGTCGCTAATTGTTCCAGCTCAAAGGGTCACTTGGCCTGCAGCAGGCCGCCTTATTTCACCGGGCCCCTTACAGGAGTACTGGCTGTACCCCCTGTACAGCGGCCCGGGGTTGGAGCCTACAGAGGAAAGCTGCTAAAGTCCAGAAGAACAGAGAGAGGAGCTAGCTTGCCTGGATTGTCTCCGGGAAGCATATAATGAGAGCTAATAGCACTTCAGAAAAAATCACTGTCAATGAGGCTGGAGACTAGATGGACGGGCTGCTGAGTTCAAGAGGAGAGAGGAATTGCCAGAGGAGCAACTGCAGTGTAAAGAAGTGGACTGTGCCAAAGTGTATTTTCTACTTGTGAGGTTTAATGTGATACAAATTTGGTGCCATGAGTAAACCCTGTAAGATCCCAAGCAGAGAGTCTCTTTGGTTAATTCCAGCACCAGTGCACTATGCCTACCAGCAATTCTACAACAGTAGGTCTGACATCCACGCACGCCCACTAACCAGGTATGAACACCTGCCTGACACCTGGGACCTGCAAACATTCAACACCTACCTTCTTCTGTGCACCCTACACTTTACAAGACCATCTCCAAACTTGATGTATCTGTTACTACAGTTGCACATATTATTCAGAAGTTTAAGGTCAATGAAACTATAGCCAACCTCCTTTGACATGACTGGAAGAGAGAAATTGAGGACAAATTAAAGAGACAGTTAATACAAATGATAACCAATGAGCCCAGAAAAACTTCTAAAGAGATGAACTCTGAGGTCAAGATACATCAGTGTCAGATCGCAAAATTCTTTCCTGTCTTTGCCGAAGTAGACTTAATGGAAAATGATCAAGGAGGAAATGCTGTTAAAAGCAAACCTTATAAAAGCAATACTGGAATTTGCCAAGATGTATATTGACAAGTCACAACATTTCTGGGAGAATGTCCTTTGGAAAAATAAGGCAAAAATTGAGCTTTTTGACAAGTGACTTTGTTCACAGATACATAAATTAAGCATACAAAAAAGAACATTTTATCTACTGTGAAACATGGAGGAGGCTTGCTTATGTTTTGGAGCTGCTTTAATCTATGCAGGGTACCATGAAATGCCAAGACTATCAAGGCAATCTGGAATTAAATATGCTGCCCAGTTTCAGAAGGCTTGGTTTCAGTACCAGGTCATGGGTCACCCAACAAGATAATGAACCAAAAAAAAAAAGGCTAAAAACATCCAGGAAGGGCTAAGAGAAAAGCATTGGATTATTCTAAAGTCACTTTCTATGAACCTTGATCTAAATTCTTTAGCACATCCCTAGAAGGAGCATGCAATTTGGAGACAGCACCCTTTACACCTGAGACAGCTAGGAAAGTTTGCTCATGCCAAAATACCTGTAGACAGGTGCAGAAGTACAGTATTACTGAGAGTAACAGAAATCAGTAGTTTTCAGTGATTGCCTTCATAGGTTGTACAACAAAATGTTAAAGGGGTTTTCTTACCACAATGATTAGCTTTATGTCACAGGAGTAGGTGAATTCTCTGGACCACTGCAGGCGATGGTATAAGCCACACCACAGAGCGGAGTCGAAGTAGCCACCGGTATTCACCAGAGCCTGCCACAAAGCAGGTTGGACTTGCTGCGGCAGGGAACTACTGTAAAATGTTCGAGTCGAACCTTGAACTTTAGTGTGTTCGGTTCGAAGTTCGACTCAAACTCAAACCCCATTAAAGTTAATGGGAGAAGTTGTTCAGGTTAATTTTTATACCTATACAGGTGAGGAGAAGCTGTAATTACCATCCATAACAGTACACCAAAACTAGGAGCATTATACACCGGGCACAACACATTGTATAGATACGCTGTGCGCCTCCATAACACAGTGCGCCTATTGAGGCGCATTACATAAACTAGTAATGATATGTTATGCGCCTTCGTTGCACAATGCGCCTCAATAGGCGCAATATATACACTACCAATGATATGCCATGTGCCGAGATTTGCGCAATGAGCCTTTTTAGGCGCAATGCGCCTTTTTAGGCGCATTATAGTTACTATTCAAGGTATACCTGACGCCAGATTTTTGAGAGGATCGTACTTTCTGGTGCACTTTACACTGATTTAAAGTGCCTAAAATCTGCCGCTGAAATGCCAATTTTCAAACATAAAAACTATTAAAATAGCGTGTTGAACGCCATGTCAAACTCGTACACTTACTTGAGCCAAAAGTAAAATGTTTGGTTTGACTCAAGTTCTAAAAAATCGCGAAGTTTTACTCGAACGTAACTTTTCTCGAATGGTTCGATCAACACTAGTCGCTACCTCTGATGTGACTTGCTTGCGATGGCAGCCGGGGTGTAGCATGGTACAGAATCGGAAGACTGCAGCGTAGTCGGGGACAGTCGATAAGTTAATGGCAGGTGGCAGGCAATGTGGTCAGGAAACGATATCAGGAACGTACAGTACATGGATAAGGCAAAAATCTCTCCAACACATTCTCCAGAACACACCAATAAACACCAATACTCTGGCAGAGAGGGTAGGAGGAGTTGACAAGATATAGGGTCAGTGCCCGGCAATTAACCAATTACCGTTGCACTGGTCCTTTAAATCTTGAACAGTTGCCATGCACGTCAGCACTCGGAAGAGTGGGGGTGGGAAGCAGGACCACGGCTGGGTAAGTAAATGGCTGGAGAGAGAGGAGAACTGCGGGGCGGCCGCTGCCCGAAAGGGGGGGTTATGTCACGTTTCATGACAGTTCCCCTCCTTAGGTCTCCCCCTTTTCCGAGGAAACTTGCGGAGAACGTCAGGCAACAGACTGGACTTTGGCTACCAGGAATGGTCTTAGGCCCTGAACCCATTAGAGTCAATAAGAAAGAATTGCTTCCCCCTCACCAACTTTTCAGCATGGACCTCTTTGACTTCGAAGAATTGGCCACAGGAGCTGACAACACAGAATTTCAGGAGAAGCGATTAAGAACAAGAGGCTTGAGTACAGAGAAGGAGTTCGGGATGCGTAGAGTAGGAGGCAGACGGAGCTTTAGGATACCGGATTAAGACGCTCGATGACTTCAAATGGTCCCAGAAATCTTGTACCTATCTTGACTTTGATCAATTTTAGTTGGGCATGTCTGGCCGAGAACTAGACCTTATCTCCAAGGTTGAAGGGGGGAGGAGATCTTTGTCTCTTGTACACCTGGGACTTGGTACAGGATGAAGTCAGTAGAAGGGCCCAATGAGTGTCCTGCCGTACAGAGTTGATGTAACAAATTTGAACATCCACGGCAGGGACATCAGATGAGGTGGAGAGAGGGAAGGGTGGACAGGGAATGTTGCCATAAACAATTTAGAAGGGAGAGGCCCCAGTGGATTTGGACTCCAGCAAATTTTAAATAAACTCTGCCCGGGGAAGGAGATCAGACTAGTTGTCATGGCAGACAGAGACAAAATGGTGCAGGTAGTTCCCCAACACCTGATTTACCATTTTAACTTGCCCATTTGTGTGGGGAGACAAAAAACCTAACTGAATTTGGAGATGCTTTAGTAGAGCATGCCAGAATCTTGACACAAACTGAACACCTCGATCTGAGACAATGTGCAACGGAAGTCCATATAAATGGAAGATATGATGGAAAAAGTGGTGGGGGAGTTGAGGAGCAGAGGGCAAACCGGGCAGAGGCACAAAGTGGGAAATCTTGTAGAAGCGGTCTGTCACTACCCAGATATTTGTATTATTAGAAGAAGATGGTAAATCCATGATGAAATCCATGGCGACATGGGTACAGGGTGTTTCAGGAATGGGCAAAGGTTGGAAGAGACTGGCCGGGTTAAGACATGGGGTCTTATTGCAGGCACAAGTAGTACAGGGGAGAACGCAGTGTTTATTGTCTTGAGACAGATTTGGCCATCAATAATGCTGAGAAATGAGAAACAAGGACTTCTGGATTCCAGGGTGGCAGCCAGCTGAGAATAATTTCCCCATTTCAGGATCTTCTGGCATAGGGCTGGATGTACATAGGTTCTCCCAGGTGGAACATGTTGCAGGTCAATGAGAGCTACAGAAATTAAACGGTCAGGAGGCGCAATGTGTTGTTGCACAGGATCAAGTCCTACAGTATCCTAAGCATGGGAGAGCGCATCTGCCTTTACATTTTTTCTGCAGGTCTAAAATGAAGCAAAAAATGAAAAAGGGCAAAAAAGAGGGGCCATATGGTTTGCTGGGGGTTCAAGAGCTGAGTAGACTGTAAATACATAAGATTCTTGTGATCTGTGTAAATATTAATTGGATGACGGGCCCCCTGCAGAAGATGTTGCCATTCCTCCAGAGCCAGTTTAATGGCCAGTGATTTGCAGACTCCAATGGTATAATTCTTCTCCGACAGGGAAAAGGTTTTGGAAAAGAACCCGCAGGTGATGTTTTTTCCACTCGAGGATTTCTGCAAAAGAACCGCACCGGCCCCCGCGGAAGACGTGTCAGCTTCAAGAAGGAAGGACTTCTCCGGATCAGGACTACACCCAATTGGGACAGAAGAAAAGGCAGATTTAAGGTAGTTATATGCCTCTTCAGTCTCCATGGGCCATAGTTTGGGGTTGCCATTCTTTTTAATAAGAGACACAATAAGTGCTACCATGGTGAAGTGAATGATAAATTCCCGGTAATAATTAGCACACCCCAGAAAGTGTTGAATGGCTCGGAGCCCCAGATGCAGCCACCACAGGATGGCAGACAACTTGGCTGGATCCATCTGAAGACCTCTGTTGGACACAATGTAACCCAGAAATGGCAGACTAGATTGCTCGAAGACACACTTTTCAAGCTTGACGTAGATTCAATGGGTTCGCAAGCGCATCAGAACTTGGCAAACTTGGGCCTGAGGGGTTTCAGGATCCAGAGAGAAAGATGTCATCCAGGTACACTATGACACAAACGTATAACTTTTTAATTTTTCCGTATACTGAGGTGTGTAAGGAATTTTGTTTTGCAGGTTGATCTGACACTTTAATTGGTACCACTTTGTGTTTATATGAGTTTTTGATCACTTTTTATTTCATTTCATGTGCTGCGGGATGAACAAACATTGCAATTCTGTGTTTTTTTTTCTTTACAGCGTTCACCATGCAGGTTAATTAACATGAAAGTCTTATGGGGTAGGTTGCTATGCATACCAAATATGTGTACTTTATTTTTTATCTTTTTTTTTGGGAAATTGATGTTTGTAAAGGAGAAAAATTGCAGTAAAAAAGCTATAAATCTATAGCTTCATACAGTTCTAGTGCGCCCCATCTCCCGCACGTCCCCTGAAATCAGGTGCATTGCAAAGTGCCGCGGGTGCTTTGTAATGCGTCTGATATTGACGCACAACGGGTGTAGAATTATTGCGAACTGGGCTGTGTTACATGCCCCGCTCATACATGTCGCCCTAAGTATTGTCAGTTGTTGCTATTGAAGACAATGATGAGGTTAGTCATGCCTGTATAGGGAACATAGGGTTAAAACTTGGGGGCCCCTTAGACTCTGTGCTTTGATGTGGCCTTAAACCAATCAATAAACACTGGAAAAGGTTGACAACAAGCAGAATGGTTAGCCTATAGTCATAATCTACACTATCTATATATTTATCTATCTCAATCATCTATCTTTTTATCTGTTTCTTAGTTGCCAATTTTTTTTTACTATGTATTTTTGTATTGAAAAATAAAAATATGCATATGTTTCTAAATCAACTATTTTCAGTTTAGATATTTCTATAGATGATGTTTGATATATTGGATATTCTTCTAAGCTCCATGCTCTAGGCAATTCCTTATCAACCCTAGTTCTTAAGATTCTTTTTGCATTTGCCATTATGAGTATTCTAACGGTGCAGGAAGCATTCCCTGTGCCATATGCTTAATCACTAATCCTTGAATTCTTTCCAGAGAAATGTATGCATTGCTTTAAATCCTGTCCCGGAACTTCTAGTTGTGTAAACGTCAGGAAATGGGCAGGAATGTCCAAGATTGCAGTGCCTAAGAAAGTATTAAGCTGGGAATATTTCTGCATTTCCTAGGGATGCCTGAGAATTACTACAAATATGTTGGCGGTAAAGATGGAGGAACAGACATATACTTCCGAAAGTTACCTCCAAAGCAAACCATTCTATATTGATGCAGTAGCAAATATCACCCATAGGTTCCTGTATTAAAAAAAATAAAATACTTAAAGTATATGTAATGTGCTTCATACAACGGCCACTCTCTTGGTTTACTACAATTATGTCAGAGGAATGTATTGGGAGGCAATGTATGTTTCCAAAAGATACCTTCAATGAGTGCCAACTATCACCTACATGTATAGGTTTCCATGTGAAAACAAAAAAAATGTATACTGTGCAGTGCTGTTGTAGAAAAACAGTTGTACTACAATACCAGCCCAAAAGGCACTATTGCCTAATGGAAGTCTTATGAATACATTTCACAACTGCAATGGGAGCTTACCTGGTTCATACAGCAAATTGAGACTCAAAAGGATTTATGAATGGTGCTAATATTAATAGTACTGCTTGTTTCTTATTCTATTCAAATGCATTTAAAAAAATTGAATTGATCTCTTTAAAAACTTAAATTGAAGTTGTATGCTTTTTTTTCCAGACCCAGATAATATATCAAATGATACATTGATTGAACTATGTTGTCATCTATTATTAACTAGTAGTCTGCTTCTTGTGAAAATTCACCTCCAGAAATTTCAGAATAATGATACATTTTTCAACGAGCCAATGGGTCAATTTCATTGCCTATGGGATGTCTTAAATGTTAACAAAAAATTCAACCCTAGTGCTAAAAAAGCTACAAAGATGATCTTGTGTAGGACAAAGGCATACTAATTATTACAGGGAAAGTCCCATTGTAATCATTTGATAATATTTTACCTGTCTTGATAGCTAATCATTGGCTGGCCTAATAAAAAAAGACATGGGACATACACCTTAAACAGCTGTTTTCTGAACAATAGTATTGGCTGACAGCTACTTTTCCCTCATTCAGAATAAGCCACCGACAGACTTCTCTGCCAATTTTTCTGCACTACTACCTCAATACTTGCCTTGTTCTATCAATGTATTTGGGTATAAGAACTTATATAAGAGCACAAAAACGGCCATTGGATTGTCTGACACTTATGCTCCAAATTCAGAAGCTGAAACAAAAATGTTTATTCTTTGGTATTTTTTTCTGTTTATTAATAGTGGGATACACAATCATCAATATAAAAAGCTTTCTAAATGTGAAAATGAGTAGACACATGGCATGTTCCAACTCGTCATCTTACTGGAAAGAGAAGAATCAAAATATGCATTGCCAACATTTGTCTTAAAGTTTCACACTGATCTCGACAATAGCTTCATTCATTCTGATTATTTTGGTTACTTGTCATTTCTTGTGGAGTTAGATCACCCAAGAAGCTGAATTCATGTTGATTTTTGATGGTTTATAATCCTATAATAAAACTTAAAGGGCTTAATATTTGAAGGATGTCCTTTCATGATATTCATAAACTTGTAGGTTACCGACAGTGCTCAAGGATATGTTTTTATGTATATTAACTTCCTCATGGAAATCGCTTGCTATAAAGCAGATTACAAATGCTTTCTGTTCTTAAATGAAAATTTTTTCAAATGTATATACTTCAACAGGTCTAGATTTATAGCTAATTTTCTGCTAATTTTTAGCAGGGCCATTACAAAGCTACCCTTAGAAGATAAAGTCCAATATAGCTTATAAGCCAAATTTGTTTTTGCCTACATATAGTCAATTGGAAAGAACAATGACTTAAAACCAATTTGATTTTAGTTATTATCAATATTAATGGATATCTTGTTATTAAAAAATAATTTCCACTCCTTTGATAAACATCCTCGCATACATAACTGTGACTCAGTACCTTTATAAATGAGTACTTTTGGTTTGTGCTTTTTTGCTTTTTATTATTTTTAGTCTTCAATATTTGACTGGATATTATTAGTTTTGATCGAACCGTTCGAGAAAAGTTAAGTTCAAATTGAACATCTAGATTTTCTTGAACTTGAACCAAACTGAACATTTTACTGTTTGTTCAAGCATATGTTCGAGATCACCGTGGCTTTTGAAACGTCATTTTAATAGTTTTCAGCATCTTTCTGCACTTCTGGAGGCCATCCAATCAGTGCAGGGTACAGAGAAGTGTCAAAAATGTCATCGCTAAGGTGTAAAGCTCTCATTGGCTGCTAAAATCACTGTTATATATTTCACTGTATTGCGTTCTGAATGCCAGTTTCAGCTCACTGTCTGTTCTGTACAGACTGCTCTCTGTCTGCTTGCTTGCATGCAGGCACAAGATTTGGTTAGTAGCAATTTTAGACAGGAAAAGCAGCTATTTAGATTAGTTAGTTAGGTAGTTAGTTAGGGGGGTGTGCAGCAAGCTTAGGTAATCAAGATTTAGTTAGATAGCATTTTCCTCATAATTGACAGCAATAGTTAGGGAGTTTGGTATTGCTGGCTGCATCTTTCCCACACCCAGAAGCTGTTATTTGCCGACATTTGCAGGCTCACATAACGCCAAACTGTAATATACATGGATATATATTATAGAGAGTGCTTGGATTTGCTAAATCATACTCAGTGCCTAAAAACTCGTTTTTGCAGTATTGGGGGTGAACACATTTTATAACACACCGGTTCCAAATCTCCTATACAAGGAAATATATTTTAAATAGTGGTTGGTTGTTGAAAATTATACTGAGTGGAGAAAAGTTCATTTTTGGCAGTTTTGGGGGTGAAATACTTTTCAAATATATTGTGCGTTATTTTCATACAGATATATATATATATATATATATATAATAAAATATATATTATATATATATTTTATATTATATATATATAATATATATTGTAAGACTCACACTCGTCCAGCCGCCATCTTGGACAGTCTCAGGGGGTTTTCAGCTCTGCGGATCGCCGCTTTGGCAAGCAGAATGGCAAAAAATGGTCCAGCCCAGGTATTGGGTAGGTCTCTGGAGATCTATTAAAGGCCTCATACTCCAGGTGATCAAGGGGGCGTGGTTGCTTCCTGGCAGTGTGGAGTAGCAGAGGAGCCAAGGAAAAGGGCTCTTGCCTCCAAAGGCTTGAGAGAGGCCTGAACTAGGAGAGTCTGGTGAGAACTCTGAGTTTTTGGAGGGGCTGTGCAGTAGGCACTGACCCCTGGTAGTTGAGGGATAAACTTGGTTATGTTTAGTTAGTGGCCAGACGGCTGATGATTTATGTTTATGGTTTTGTTTATGTTACTACTGTACCTGTGCCCTGTGCTCGCTGAAATAAAGCTGGCTGAGGCCAGTTAAAACCTATTTCCTTGACGTCAATTTGTGCCATTCTGCTTACCAAAGCGGCGATCCGCAGAGCTAAAAAACCCCTGAGAATGTCCAAGATGGCGGCTGGAAGAGTTTGAGTCTTACAATTGGTGGAGGATGCCATCGGCATTATTGGCACGGACTGAGCACTATTGGCTGGAGAATTAGCACGGAGCTAAGTGTACAGGACTTGCTGCATTGTGCAGAGTTAATTTAAAGGGCCGGAAGCCAAATTATTGTTGCTGTTTCAAAGAGACTGTGTTATTTCTGCATTGACCATGGAGGAGCTGGGTAAATACCTTGCGGAGGCGAATGCCCAGCAGCTGGAGATGAACAAATTGTGGGCCCAGAAGATAGCAGAGCAGCAAGCATGCAATCTGAGGCTCCAGGCACAGCTGAATACCAAAAGGGAGACTGCTCAGGATGAGGTGAGAGCCTGACGTGCTGTGCAAAGAGCAATGTGGAAGATGACCGCAGGGGAAGACGGGGAGGTCTTCCTCGCTGCATTGGAGCGGGTGGCAGTAAGCGAGAGGCTACCACCAGAGCAGTGGAATGATGTCCTGGCGTCCTATCTAACTGGCAGAACCCACAGGGTGTACTGTGAATTGTCTGTGCAAGACACAAGAGACTACCCCAAACTGAAGATGAGGATTTTGGCCAGTCTGGGGTTAACAAGGACTGTTTGTGTGCAGGAGGACGCAAAGCCAGAAGTGGGGAAAGCCGTTGCTACGAGCAACCTACCTGACGACTGCTTGAGCGGATGTCCTGTGACAAGGAGGCCGTGTCGTCCACCAAAGGAGTCCACTTCAGGAGACACGGAGTTACTGAGGGAACTACGTGCTGCTGTTGCCATGGGCAAGCACAGACAGTCAGCAGGAGAAGTCCAGACTGCACCCAGACACCATTCCCAGTGTGGAGACCCATCATGGACCGGGTAAGACCTCTCCAGTGGGGTGTATTGTGGGTGCCAGGCATGGGTGCTATGAGAACCCAGATGGATTATGCAAAGGCCCAGACATGCTGCCTGAGCAGGTAAAAAGGGCTGAGAGCAGCAGGACTGTGAGTTTTGGACTCAGTGTCTCCCAGGCTGCATTTCCTGAGGGGATTGGTGACTTGGTTATTAACTGTGGTATGAATAATGTGCCAGCAGAAAATTATGATGATGATGATAATAAGAATAATGTATTGATCACTTCTACTTATGTCACACAGTCTGAGCAGGGGGAGGATAGCCGTATCACAAGGCAAGCTCCAGCTACGGCTGTGTGTGAACAAGCAACTACTGGTGCTGCAGCTATTGCAGTAGTAGAGAGCAGCTCAGGTCTGCCCCTGGAGGGCATTGCTGTGTGTGAAGAAAATGCAATGTGTGAACAGGCTGCTGCAGCGAGAGCAGCAGAGGGGATTAGCGCTAGTATGCCCCTAAAGGTCATAAGGGAGAGCAGCCCAAGTAGCACAGGTGATGTGTGTCCTGTGAAGGATAGCCAGCAGTTATGTTCTGCTCTTGTTGGTCCCAGAGATATGTTTGCTTGCTTTAATGGGAACTCTGCAAGTGTGTTGCCTGAAAGAGAAACGGCCTCCCATAAAGGTGATTGCTCTGGTGCTGTGTATGAGGGCTCTGCTACCATGTATGAGGAGACTAGAAGTGTGAATGTGCTGGTTATTTACCAAAGGGAAAAAACACTCTGTGAAGAGTCTCAGTTGCAGTGTTGGAGTGGATGTTGTAGTGTTACAGTGCTACAGAGTACTGATGATGCTGATCATTCAAATGACAGTGATGAAAATTCGTTTGTAAATAAAACGTGTGTCAAGGCAGATTTTGGGTGCAGCCCTGAGCAGGGTATTCCAGAGATGGAGCTTTGTGATGGAAATACAGACTGTGACCCTGCAGGGAATGAAGAGAACAGTCATGCTGGGACCTGTAGTGCAGCTGAGTTCACTGGCTCCAATGGTGGCTGTATTTCCAGTAGCTTTTACTGCAGTGGGCCCAAAGACTACAGTGACTGTAGGAATAGAAAATGTGAGCCGGTAGACTCAGAAAAGAAGAGGGTTTGCTCAGGCGCTCGTGAGGGGCAGGTCAGTGTGTTTGAACCCTCAGATGGTAAGGAAATCCCTAGCAATAAAGCTGAGGTAAATGCAAGGAATTCCCAATGTGCAGTGGTTGTCTGCAGTATCTCTGAGATAACTAGCATGTATACTGAGAGTTCTCCCTTGGAGATAGATACAGGGGATGTGGAGGAAGTGTCTCCATATGTTGTTGCAGTAATGTCTGAACAGCTTTCTAGGAGAGGCGCTCTGTCTGCCCAGTCTGAAAAGGGAAAACCTGCCATAAGTCATAAGGTTGGTGAGGTTCCTGAGCATGTTTGCTGTATACTCGCTGTAAAGGAAAGTAAAGTTTTGGAGATGAAGAACACTTCTCATATGTGTGTTGCTAGTGGCGATACCCAAGTAATAGAGAAGTGTGTAGACAGTATACAGGGGTCTGGTGTTGACTATGGCGGGTTGGGTGAATTTGATAGCATGCCTGATGCAGGAGTGATCCTGACAGGCGCTAAGAGTTCTCCCATGGTGACAGCTAGTAGCCAAGAGGCAAAGCTTCAAGAGAGGGTCAGTGAGGACCAGATGACTTGTTTTGAAGGGAGGTTTTGGTCTCATCATGATCCTGCAGACAAAGAGGTAGCAGGTTTGGGCTCAGGTGCACCCCAAGAGGCCATTGTGTATAGCGAACCTGACCGGTGTGTTGCCCACTATGGGATGAGTGCATGGTATGAGTCCACAGTTGAGCTGTACGTGAAAAATGTTGTCCCTGCCCCTGAGGATGTGGAGAAGATAGTGGCCCTGTGTAGGAGCTTGGACCCAGGGGGAAGGATTATACAGGGTAATCAAGGTCTACGGCCTTTATCAATCGGGGAGGATATGTGGCAGAGCGACCACAGGCAGTCGCATGATTCTGCCACTTAATATGCCACAGTAATAAGCCCCCCAGTAATATGGCCCCAGTATTATGGCCCTAGTAATATGGACCCAGTAATATGCCCTCAGTAATATGGCCCCCCCAGTAATATGCCCCCCAGTAATATGGCCCCCCCCCAGTAATATGGCCCTCAGTAATATGGCCCCATTAATATGCCCCAGTAATATGCCCCCCATTAATATGCCCCCCTTTAATTTGGCCCATGTAATATGCCCCCAGTAATATGGACCCAGTAATATGGCCCTAGTAATATGGCCCCCAGTAATATGGCTCTAGTAATATTAACCAGTAATATGCCCCCCAGTAATATGCCCCACACTAGTATGCCCCCCAGTAATATGGCCCCCCAGTAATATGGCCCCATTAATATGCCCCAATAATATGCCCCCCCAGTAATATGCACCCATTAATATGCCACCAGTAATATGGACCCATTAATAAGCCCCAGTAATATGGCCCCATTAACTTGTAGTTGCCAGTTTAGTTAAAACAAAAACAAAAAAAAAAAAGAGAAAGATAGGGAATGTGACTCACCTGGCCCGGAGCCCTGCAGAGACGCTGCCTCCGACCTAATCCCGCGGCACAGGGGGTGTGACGACACTGCTGCATCACACCCTCTGCGCTGCTGATTTGTAGGTGCGGCGCTCACAGAGCACCGCATCTACAGCGATAGAGACAATAATGAACCGCCCCTGCTTTCTCTACGATGCAGCTGCTATGTCTGCGCGGCCGGATTACAGCGGCCATGCAGAGCAGATGCCGACCGCCCGGACTAAGGCCAGCGGGCCGTCGGCATCAAGTGTAGCCGGCGCCGCAGACCGGCAGGGGATGTGCTACGGCCCGGTGCCGGTCCGCGGACCGGCGGTTGGGGATCCCTGGTGTAGACTACTGAACAGATTTTCTATCAAAGTCTATGTGGATGGCTGACAGTCGGTTTTCAGACAGACTGACCCTGATATAGTTTTGGCTTCAGTAAACTCTGATATTTGGTGTCCTGAGCACTAAAGAAGAGAGATAAGATCTTACCATGGAGAGATGAATAAAACTCCTGGAAGCACCGAAAGATTTAAAAGGAAGTCACAGTGCTCAAACAAAGAAGAAAATTAAATGTATTGATGATGTGCCATAAAAAATAAACTGACACTAGGATCGGAAAAAAATCGCAAGTTGTTTATTGGCATATACAATAAATAGCAAGTTAAAGGGGTTATCTCACAACAAGGATTGCTTTTTATGTTAAAGATCTTGCAAAAACAAGTCACTTTGCAATATGTGTCCATTAACAGTGTCCTACCTATTCCTAGATATCCCCTCTTGTAGGGGCTCCTCAGGTCGCTATAGCTACAGACCTGTTTGATCTCTCCTGGTAGGCGGCCAGCACTAGTTGCTGTAGCTACAGACCTGGCTTCTACTGCAGCCTTGTGGTAGACGCTAAACACGCCCCTGAATCCAAAGTGAAACCAAGAAAACAGGACTGAGGTAAGATGAATCAATGTAGTGAGACAACCCCTTTAAGCTTTTAATTTGTTTTATACGCCAATAAACGATCCTAGTGTCACTTTATTTTATCATATATAATCAATAAATTAAATTTTACTTCTATCTTTGTTTTAGCACTGTGGCTTACTTTTAAATCTTTTGGTACTTACAAGTGGTTTTATTCATATTTATTTCAGTGATGGACCTATAGTAAGAGAACCTCCCAGGCAGTGGAACGTGGTGGCTTAACAAAATTGCTTCAAGCAATTAGAGCTAGTTGTATCATTAAGCACAACCCTCTCAGGTGAGCAAGACCAACTCGCACATTTTCACATAATATCATATTTACATTATCACACAGGGTGCGCTTGTCATGTCTCTTCTTTGCTGTTTTACAGCACTATTTTCAAATAATTACCATGGAAATAGAATTACCATGAAAATACTTTACATTGTAATGCGGAAAACCTAAGATAGGTTGAAGGTACATTCCTGCTACTTTCACATTTACAAATAAAATTGGAACTTCTTAAGTGATAAATTGATTAAAAGATTATGTCATAAATGTAAATACCATAGGGAACAACTATACTGCCTGGTCTTGGTTATTAATGGTATGAGAAAAGATTAGGATGTTTTGAGTAGAGTAACACTTATAGTGTCAAGTTCAGTAAAGGTTTAACAAAACAGATAACTGAATGATGTCTAAATGTACTATGTTTTGTTGTAAGGGAGTAGAGGATTAATGTTCTCGGAGTAGACCAATCAACTAAATAATATCTCTTCTTGACAGGGACCGATATATCAAACAGAGATATAGAAGAAAATGAATTTTACATGATATTAAAGTACAGTATTTTAACTTCTAGAAGACATGGATAATATAGTATTTCATGTAATATTCCCTATATTCCCTATAGTAAGCAAAATATGCAGTATGTTTAGCTATACATTAGTGATATTTAATAATCAAAATGACAGATTTGTACACTTATTCAGCTTCTTGTGGTACATCTATGACACAAAGACAGATATCTATGAAACAATTTTATGTTATCCTGAATTTTTTGGTTATTTGGTACTGTAAAGTTGTTAACCCCTTATAAACAAATAATGTACAGTAAGGTCCTGAGTTCAGTAAGAAGTTATGGAATGGGCTTGTTTGCTGAACTTGCTTTATGCACGACAGGTAACAGCTATTAGTTTCAGTTGGGACCAGCCGATACCATCTAGGATTGGAGATAGCTCTGATCCTGGCATTTTAAAAACTTAAATGCTGGATAGCCCTTTCCCCAGCCCTCGATGATGAGATCTTGGGGTGCCGACCGGTTGTCATTGCTGCCAAGGGCCTAATAAAGGTCTCTATGGATGCTATTTTACTATTACTATTTCACCCCATCAGGCTATAATAGAGCCATTTTCATAAGCCGAGTATAATAAAAGAGCCATTATTGTTACCTGAACTAGTCTACATTCATTATCTACACAGTAATAAATCATATACTTTATTAGAATATATGTAAAATATTAATGTTTGTACCAGCAAACTGTGAAAAAAAAAAAGAAGTGTACCACTAAAAACATGTGCTGCATAATAATCCATTTAAAAAGTGAAAGATAATGTGACAGCTACTAACAGACCGTGCTGGTGGTAGATACTGTACATTTAGAGGAATGATAAATCCATAGGCAGCAGTAGCCCCAAATCACTAGATGGTATTAATAATAAAATAATATAGGGCTAAATGGAGGTGATACTAATAATGGTAGCCAAAGATTCCAGCAGAAGTATCACAAGCCCATATGTGTTAACAGCCACTAGACTAACTAAATACAAAGAAAATCATTGGCTAAAGCTACCTTCTAAGTGATAAGCTATCCTACGCCTAATTGTGCTTTAATGGCCACTATCTAGCACCTACCATCTCAAATAGTAAGCCTTGGAAGTTTAAAGTGTAGTAGTGAGAAAAGCACATCTGCATTATGTATCCTAAACTAGGAAAGATACAGACCATTAATTAAAAGACAGCATAAAGCCCCCCCCCCCTTTACTCAGGGATAAGTGGGGCATTTTTTATACCATGTACTGCAATATATTACTATTGCTGAACAATGTACAAATGATTGTGCCAACTAGTGGTCAAATACCTTAGAGGAACTAAGAAAATAAGAAAAAAAATTAAAAGATAAACCAGTTGGTATTTCCATGTCCAATTAAAACATCCCATATGATGATGTAATGTATTTGGAAGCTTCTTATAGGTTTATTGGCAACATTTGAGTTGATTAGAGACACATCTGTGGATATATTTTAAACACATACCAGAAACACACTGCTTCTGTGTGTAACATGGGGAAGTCTAAAAAAAAATCAGCCAAGATAACAGGAAGAGAATTGTGGACTTGCACAAGTCTGGATCATCCTTGGGTACAATATTCAGATACCTGAAGGTACAATTTTCATCTGCACAAACTATTACACGCAAGTGCAAACAACATGGGAATGTCCAGCTGTTATACCATTCAGGAAGTTCTGTGTCTCGAAGATTAACATGCTTTGGTCCGACATGTACATATCAACCCAAGAACAAAAGCAAAAGACCTTGTAAAGATGCTGGTGGAAGCTTGTGAGATTGTGTCATCATTCACAGTGAAACAAGTACTGTATCAACATGGACTGAAAGGCCACTCTGCCAGGAAGAAGCCATTACTCTAAAGAAAATATAGAACCCAGATTAATGTTTGTTAATGCACACAGGAACAAATGCCTACCTTTTTGGAGACATGTCCTGTGGTCTGATGAAACTATAATTGAACTGTTTGGCCATAATGACTGGAGATGGGCGAATTGATTCTAACAAAGTGGAATTCGTATAGAATTTCAGGAAAACTTCGGTTCTGAACGAAGTCGAAGTTTGGGGTACTTCGGGTGAACGAAGTGTGCTTTTGATTGATAAAATGGCTACGAGCACATGGTGTTACATGGGGCAAAGCACTCTGGGAGGAAGAAAGGCATAGCCTGCATGACGTGCAGAGATGAAGCCAATCAGAGACCGGCGGGATTCTGTGATGTCACCGCACTATATAAGTCCCGGCGCGATGCTGGGAGCTCACACTCCTCTCACTGTACTGATTAGGGAAGGTGCTGCCTCGGCTGCTTGTAATAGCTCTTACTGAAGAACTGATTTTTATACAGCGATTTTTTGGGGGTGTCTCAGCTTGTCTCAGAGACTGCTTCTCTTAACGTTCTATTTCTGATTTTGTGGGGTATTGGATCTGAAGTCCAGTGCAGCTGCATATACATTTTAATGCTATCTGCTCACAGCACATTGAATATCCAAGGGGGTTATCTAAGCCAGTTCCTGTTGTATTCATTTAAAGAAACAGCGTTTTTACAATACAAATACCACTTCATTTTTGGCTGCTCAATTCTTTTGCGCAATTTACATCCAGCATTATTCTGCTGTTGTGGTTGCTAAAATAAACCGTCTTTCACCGCCAAAAAATACATTTTTCCTGTAGCATAATTCACAAGCGAAGGTTAATTACAATTTTTTCTCTTGTTGTGTAGCGTAAATAACACGCCATTGTAACACGCTACAAAGCTAGTAGTTTGTGGTTGCTCAATTGTTTGGCGCAATTTACATCCAGGAGTTCATTAAGCATTTTTTGCTGTTGTGGTGACTAAAATAAACCGTCTTTCACCGCCTAAAAAATAAATTTTTCCCGTAGCATAATTCACAAGCGAAGGTTAATTACAATTTTTTCTATTGTTGTGTAGCGTAAAAAACACGCCATTGTAACAAGATACAAAGCTAGTAGTTTGTGGTTGCTCAATTGTTTGGCGCAATTTACATCAGGAGTTAATTAAGCATTTTTTGCTGTTGTGGTGACTACAATAAACCGTCTTTCACCGCCAAAAAACACATTTTCCCTGTAGCATAATTCACAAGCGAAGGTTAATTACAATTTTTTCTATTGTTGTGTAGCCTAAAAAACACGCCATTGTAACACGCTACAAAGCTCGTAGTTTGCGGTTGCTCAATTGTTTGGTGCAATTTACATCCAGGGGTTAATTAAGCATTTTTTGCTGTTGTGGTGACTAAAATAAACCGTCTTTCACCGCCAAAAAATACATTTTTCCTGTAGCATAATTCACAAGCGAAGGTTAATTACAATTTTTTTTTCTTGTTGTGTAGCGTAAAAAACACGCCATTGTAACACGCTACAAAGCTCGTAGTTTGTGGGTTGCTCAATTGTTTGGCGTAACTTACATCCAGGGGTTAATTAAGCATTTTTTGCTGCTGTGGTGACTAAAATAAACCATCTTTCACCGCCAAAAATACATTTTTCCTGTAGCATACTTCACAAGCGAAGGTTAATTACAATTTTTTCTCTTGTTGTGTAGCGTAAAAATCACATATTTGTAACACGCTACAAAGCTCGTAGTTTGTGGTTGCTCAATTGTTTGGCGCAATTTACATCCAGGGGTTAATTAAGCATTGTTATTTCTGCTGTGGTGACTGAAATAAACCGTCTTTCACTGCCAAAAAAGACATTTTTCCTGTAGCATAATTCACAAGCGAAGGTTAATTACAATTTATTCTCTTGTTGTGTAGCATAGAAAACATGCCATTGTAACAAGCTACAAAGCTCGTAGTTTTTGGTTGCTCAATTCTTTTGCGCAATTTACATCCAGGGGTTAATTAAGCGTTGTTCTGCAGTTGGACTCAGTAAAGCATACTTTGTTTTTACCGCTACAGTAGAAATTCTGTTGCATAATTCATATCCGAAGGTTAATTTAGCCTGTTTGTGCTTTTATATTCAGTAAAATACACAGAGTTTTTAAACGGCACATACAAGTCAATTTTTCCTGCCCATTTGTGGAGCGCAATTTATATCCAAGGGTTACCCAAGCTTCTTAGTGGGTTCATTTGGCATCAAATACAGGGTGTGTATTTATCATATACAGATATCTTCATCAAACAGTGTCTGTATATTTTAGAACAAACAGTATGTCAGACAGAGAGGTGGCAGGCTCTTCACCTGCGAGTGGCAGAGGCACAAACATTCCAGGCCCAGTTCGCAGCACAGCAAAGGGACGTCGCAGCAGGGGTCACTCGTTGAGGAAACAACTGCCGCTGCCATCTAGCGGCCGTGTGTTGTTCAGCAACCCAATGATTCTTGATTGGTTGACTAGGTCATCCACTTCCTCCCAGATGACATCTGACAACCCCAGCCAAGAGTCGGTGGGAACGTCAGACACAACCCTTAGTTGGCATGGCCCGGGAGCGGGTCAGCGGCCCTCACCTGTCCTCAACCCGCCTCTGTTCCATCCGGTTCCCTCAGCCAGAGATCTACTATGTGGTCTGGGCTCAGCGCCACTATATAGCGAGGATGAACAATTTGAGGAGGGCAGTCAGCAGCTACTTGGCAGCGAAGAAATGGGGCCAATATCCCCTGCTTCTTGCAGTAGGTGGCAAAGTATAGATGTTGAGAGTGGCATGGGAGGTCATGTTGTGAGGGGTCAGCCTCTGCATACCAAGACCGGTGATGAGGACAGCAGTGACGATGAAACACAAATAGATGATGATGTAGCCGACCGCACTTGGGAGCCGGGTGAGGCAAGGGCTTCATCATCGTCAGGAGAAGAGGTCGTCAGCTTGCGCGTCAGGCAGCGGCGCAGCCAGCAAGTGGGTTGTGTGGCCGTGAGTCAGCAGGACTGCAGCAGTGTGAGGTCGGGAGCTAAGCGGCCACAGGGTAAAAAACCGCTTCGCAGGTCCAAAAAAGTAGCGGCACAGGGGCTCAGCGAGGCAGCGGCGGCAGTAGTCACTCAGTGCGGAGCGTTGGTGGTAAAATCCGATACTCGGCGGTGTGGCAGTTCTTTGCTAAGACACCGGAGGAGCCGAATATGGGTATATGTAGAATCTGTAGGCAGAAAGTGAAGCGTGGCCAGGGAGCTAACGTTGGCACCACGGCCCTGCGTCTACACATGCAGCGTCACCATCCGGTGGCCTGGGAGAAACGTGGCTCAGATGTGGTGGTCCATCCTGCCGCCGCAGCAACAGCAGCAGCGCCCAGTGGCACGCATGCCATTGCAGCCAGTCAAGGCTCCACCACCTCTGCAAAGGGAGCTTTTTCTCTTTGACATCATCTCCCGGTCCAGATGCTCCTGCTCCTCACTACTCAAGGCGCCAGCAGCCGTTCAGCGAGGCGATTGCAAAGAAACAACAGTATGTGTCCAACCATCCTAAGGTGCAGAAGCTGACCATGCTCCTGTCCAAGTTGTTGGTGCTGCAGTCCCTCCCTTTCCAAATGGTGGACTCTGCACCGTTCAGAGAACTAATGGCTTGTGCCGAGCCGAGATGGAGAGTTCCAAGCCGTAATTCTTTTCCAAAAAGGCAGTACCAGCACTTCATAAATATGTAGAAGAGAAGATTGGCCAGTCCTTGAGCTGAACGGTTTGTTCCAAGGTGCACGGTAGCGCGGACGTCTGGAGCTGTAACTACGGTCAGGGCCAGTACATGTCCTTTACGGCCCACTGGGTGAATGTGCTTCCGGCCCAGGCACACCAACAACTTGGACAGGAGACGCCGCTTTCTCCTCCACGTTGTCAAACTGCGGCTCCTGCGCCAATGTCCGCCTCCTCCTCCTCCACCACCACAAGTACTGCTCCATCATACCACATGTGTAGGGCACAGCGGTGTCACGCAGTTCTACACCTGGCTTGCCTCGGCGAATGAAGTCACACAGGGGAGGAACTGCTCCGCGTCATGCAGCAAGAAATCGATGTGTGGCTTTCTCCGCGCCAACTGCAAATCGGAACCATGGTGACGGACAATGGGAGGAATATGGTGTCCGCGCTGCACCGAGGAGGGATGGTTCATGCGCCCTGCATGGCGCACGTGTTCAATCTGGTTGTGAAAAGGTTCCTGAAGTCTTCCACCGATCTTCAGAAGATTCTGAAAATGGCCAGGAAACTGTGCATGCACTTCATCCATTCCTACAAAGCCAGGAACACCCTCCTCGAGTTGCAGCGGCAGAACAGCCTCCCCCAACACACTCTGATATGTGATGTTTCCACCCGTTGAAATTCCAGCCTGCACATGTTGGACCGACTGTATGAACAGAGAAAGGCCATTAACGATTTTTTGATGATCCAGGCGGACAGGAGTACTCCCCTGTGTAACTTTGATGTCAGCCAGTGGCAGCTCATGCGTGACACCTGCCGTTTGTTGAGGCCATTCGAGGAGGCCACGTTATTTGTCAGTCGCCAGGACTACGGGATGAATAACGTCATTCCACTGCTTCATGTCCTGAAACAGATGCTGAAAAATCTGTCTGGGCAGGGGACTGGAGACGTGGCGACTACATCTCGCGGCCACATGAGTCCGGTGGGGACTGAAATGGAGGAGGAGGAGGACATTGGAGCAGAAGCATTGTCTGGTGAAATGAAATGGATTTCTACCCAGGTGACAAGAGATGAGGAGCAGGAGCAGCTGGAGGAGGTGGATGGAGATGAGGAAGACGAGGTAGATGACCCACATGCACCGTGGCAGTATACAGTGGAGATGGAGGCAGGGAGCCCCTCGGAGTCATTTGTGCAGATGGCCCGCAGCATGCTGATTTGCCTGGCTAGTGACAGCCGAATAGTCAGCATCCGGCAGAGGGATGACTTCTGGCTCTCCACCCTATTTGGACCTCGCTGCCGGTCCAAACTGGGAGCCTCTTTCCCAGCTATTGAGAGGGAGGACAAACTCAAATACTATAGGGAAATCCTCCGTAGTCAGTTGGCCGCTGCCTATGTGCAGCATCGTCCCTCCTCTGACAGGTCTGACCGGGGGGTTCTTCAGCGCTCACGTACTACTGCCGCGGCTGCTGGGTGAAGGTGGGGGGGTCGGAGCAGTACCAGCTCCATCAGCAGCAACCTAAGTCTGAAGTCACTGATGAGCAGCTTCCTTCACCCGCCTAGTGAGGAGGGCAGACGCCAGCAGCAGCAGCAGGACCTGGAGCAGACCCTGAACCAACAGGTGGTGGCCTACTCTGCCACCCCAGTTAGAAGATCCGCTGGACTACTGGGCAGCCAAACTGGATGTGTGGCCGCAACTTGCCAAGTTTTCAGTGGAGAAGCTGTCCTGACTGGCCAGTAGTGTGGCATCAGAGCGGGTGTTCAGTGCGGCGGGGGCCATCGTTACCCCAAGTAGAAAACGGTTGACCACGGGAAATGTGGAAAGACTTACCTTTGTCAAGATGAATCAAGCGTGGATCGGCCAGGTTTCCACACACCAATGCCTTAGGCGTCAGACTACATCAGCCATGATGCCTCACCCAAACTGTGAGAAATCAGTCTGGGTTCAAACTTCCTGCCTCAGCCACTATTCTGATGCCGCCACCCGCCTGATGCCACACATATGCTGACAGTTTCTCCATCTGCCACCAACCATCTTTACCAGGGACTGGTATTGCCACCCACCTCCACACTCTGTCATTGTGCCACTCTCTGACCTCATGCTGCTGCTGCCGTGACCTCCACACTGTGTCATTGTGCCACTCTCTGACCTCATGCTGTTGCTCCTGCCGCACTAAACTCCACTCTCTGTCATTGTGCCACTCTGTGGCCTACTCCAGTTTTTGCCACCTCCAGAATGTCATTGTGCCACTGTCTGACCTCATGCTGCTGCTGCCGTCACCTCCACTCTCTATCATTGTGCCACTCTGTGGCCTACTCCTGTTTTTGCCACATCCAGAATGTGATTGTGCCAATGTCTGACCTCATGCTAATGCTGTGGCTGCTGCCGTGACCTAGACACTGTGTCATTGTGCCACTCTGTGGCCTATTCCAGTTTTTGCCATCTCCAGAACGTGATTGTGCCACTGTCTGAACGCATGCTGCTTCAGCCGTCACCTCCACTCTCTGTCATTGTGCAACTCTGTTGCTGCACTCCAGTTTTTGCCACCTCCAGAATGTCATTGTGCCACTGTCTGACCTCATGCTGCGGCCGCCGTCACCTCCACTCTCTGTCATTGTGCCACTCTGTGGCCTACTCCTGTTTTTTCCACTTCCAGAATGTCATTGTGCCACTGTCTAACCTCATGCTGCTGCCGCCGTCACCTCCACTCTCTGTCATTGTGCCACTCTGTGGCCTACTCCTGTTTTTGCCACCTCCAGAATGTCATTGTGCCACTGTCTGACCTCATGCTGCTGCCACCCTAACCTCCACACTGTGTCATTGTGCCACTCTGTGGCCTCCTCCAGTTTTTGCCACCTCCAGAATGTCATTGTGCCACTGTCTGACCTCATGCTGCTGCCGCCGTCACCTCCACTCTCTGTCATTGTGCCACTCTGTGGCCTACTCCTGTTTTTGCCACCTCCAGAATGTGATTGTGCCACTGTCTGACCTCATGCTAATGCTGTGGCTGCTGCCGTGACCTAGACACTGTGTCATTGTGCCACTCTGTGGCCTATTCCAGTTTTTGCCACCTCCAGAATGTGATTGTGCCACTGTCTGACCTCATGCTGCTGCCGCCGTCACCTCCACTCTCTGTCATTGTGCCACTCTGTGGCCTACTCCAGTTTTTGCCACCTCCAGAATGTCATTGTGCCACTGTCTGACCTCATGCTGCTGTGGCTGCTGCCGTCACCTCCGCCGTCACTGATGTTGCCACCTGAGCCCTCAGCTTGTTTTTTTACAGCTGTCGCTGCCATGACTTTATCAGGCTATATTCCCCCTTCAGTTTTTTGGTCAGTCTTGCCCTCTTAAGTGCCCAGAGAATTTTATAGTGAAGCGATTCTAAGAGCGGCGGCAGTCATGTGTGTGTCATACTAAAACACAACATTGTATGAAGACCAAACCAAGCTCCCTCTGCATATTTAAGCATGGCACAACGTTCTACAGCACCCTGCAGGCTCTGTGCAGCCTGGAAATAGCTGTTTTTTAACATGATTTGTCCCGAAGTTATTCGGACCGAAGTTATTTTTTGTCGGGAAATTCGACAAAGAGAGCGAACCGAATTTTGAGAACTTCGCCCATCTCTAATAATGACCTTTGTCATGTTTGGAGGAAAAAGGGAGAAACTTGGAAGCCTAAGGATATCATCTCAACTGTGAAATATGGGGTGGCAGCATCATGTTGTGGGGTTGTTTTGCTGTGGGAGGGACTGGTGCACTTAACAAGATAGATGGCATCATCAGGAAAGAAGATAATGTGGCAATACTGAAGCAACATCTCAACACATCAGCCAGGAAGTTGAAGGTTGGGTGGAAATGGGTCTTCCAAATGGACAATTACCTGAACCATACCACCAAACTGGTTACAAAGTGACTTAAGGATAACTAAGTCAATGTTTTGGAGTAGCCATCACAAAGCCCTGATCACAATCCTATTGAAAATTTAGGAGCAATGCTGAAAAGGCAGTACATGCAAGGTGTCCTACAAACATGGCTCAGTGACACCAGTTCTGTCAGGAGGAATGGGCCAGCATTCCTACCAACTATTGTGAGAAGCTTGTGGAAGGATATCCAAAACGTTTGACTCACGTCATACAGTTTAAGAGCAATGCTACCAAATACTAATGACATGTATGTAATTTTGGCATTTTGACAAAAATATAGAATTTGGGTAATCCTAATTGACTTAAAACAGATAAGGTTTATTCTTATTTCATGCCAGATAGTCAGAAAAACATGCATATGTGTCTTTTTACATAGTGTATGCAAACTTCTGGTTTTAACTGTATGCCAAAGTAGAAAAAATATGTCAAAATAGACAAGCCTGGCCCGATCACTTAGCTGCATGGATAGATGTGCCATGTCCTAAATACATGTCAAGTAGTAAAAGTTGGTGCTGTAACGCAAATTTAAAAAAATAAAAATTTTAGTTTGTTTAAAGTATTAAAACAGCAAAATGTGGTATTACCAGAATTGTTCTGACCTGCAGAATGCACTGATACCAAACAGTGAACTCCATAAAATTGAAACCTCCACAAAATTGCCACAATAGTGTTTTTTTTCACATTACATCCCACAAGAATTCTGTTTTATTTTCCCAGGATATTACATGGTATAGTCAATGACACCTTTAAAAAGTATATCTTGTCCCACAAAATCAATTTCTTGTATGTAAATGGAGAAATTAAAAAGTAATGGCTCTTGGGAGGTAGGAATGAAAAAAACCGAGTGGAAAATAAACAAAAATTGCTTTGGGAAGGGGTTAATGCCAAATACCAATGAATACTGTTTAAATGGAAGCTAGGCCCAAGAAGCAAAACAAAGACTGACTGGCAATTTGTAGTTTTAATTTATATCAATGTAGGCCTCAACGACAAGCTTCAAAGATCATTTATGAAAAGCGTGATCTAGTCTATGGCTGGCTTAAGTTTATGCCCCATACAAAAAGTCGAATTAGATGACACATAGGGCCACATGAATGAAACTGTTTAGGTCTAAAACTCACTCTTTTGCCCATAGTAACCTATGGGCAAAAAATTGAGTTTTAGACCAAAACAGGTTCATACATGTGGCCCAAAATTCTAAAATCACACAGCTTACTATTAACCGGACTCATTATGTTGTAAGTGAACTGGAAAGATTCACAGGGCAGAAAGTGACAATTTACTTCCTTGGAGAACACCTTTTTAGGCTTTGATGTACTACACCCTTTCAAATTTTGGCCCATCAACATATTTTTTTTTCATTCTTTTATCCCAAGGTTCCAAAGTTAGACACATGATATAATAGTTTTTTTGACCCAAAGGAAAATATGTCTAATTAATTACTGCCATTTTATTGTAACTTATGCCTTCTACTTGTTATCCTAACCCTAAAATAAACATTTGTTTTTACTTTATCTTTTAATAAGTTCCCAGTCTAGACCCATTCATTAATTTTGTAATGATGTTCTTTGATTTAATGCTAGAAGTCTACATTTGCTTTTTTCTTCAAATATTCCCATATTAACCTTAATTATATATATCATCTTGACTAATGTAACATCTGTTGCCAATGCAAGTACGCAAAGGAAAAAGTGACCCAAACAACAAAAAAAGCAATGAATCCAAAACATCAAAATGGATCTTTTTACCTAAGCATTTATTCCATTAACTTTGACAAATTGCAGAATAGTGCATGGAATCTTACTGCTCATTAGATCTGTGTTTATTGGAACAATCTCTATCTTGTACGTCTATATTCATGGTGGGAAATTAGCTAAACAATGTTTATAGAAGCTTATTAAAATGGAAAGGATTTCTTGGAACTTAAGCTCAAGTTAGTCTTGGTGCTTTGTAAAAGGCATTATCTTAGAATATACAAATAAGACTAAATTAACAGAGCACATAAAACGTGTACATAGATTCTTCTTGCAGCTCTTCCGTTCCTTGCCAGAATGTGCTATTTAAATGTAACCCTCATCTATGCATCAATAGTCCCTCATTCATCCAAGGCTACAATTCTGATTGATGCCTTAGACTTATATCTAAATATCCTAGCCGAAGTAGAGTGGCTTGTTGCCTCACCTACATTACCTGTGCAGGGGATGGGGCCACACCCTATGAATATTGATCTTAAGCACAGTATATTTAATATATTAGTATATTGTATGCATGAAGCAGTAAAGGTTAACTGACTCAGCACTTCATTGAAGGCAGTGGGTGTTTTAAGGAAGAAAAGCATAGGTGGGCATGCAGCCAATCAGTGTCAGGTTAGGGAAGGAGATGAAGGTTACACAGTTAAATGGTGCCTCTCCCATGTGCTAAGGGGTCCAGTTGAGTTGAGTTGTGTCCAACCATGGTAACAGTGATGAGTCACTTGGCCAAAAGCCGGCTGTGGACCAAGAGCAGGCTGTCCACATCCACCTGGACAGGAGTACTCACTGAGGAGGAGGAGAAGGAGATAGAGAATGTACAGAGACAGGTAAATGACAGAGAGATTCAGTGGGAGCAGAGAGATATAATAGAGAACTGTCCAGAAGAGAAGATAAGAGAAACGGGGGATAGTAAGTCAAGTATCCCTTGCATGGGATCAGTGCGTTGGGGCAGAAACCTATAGAGAAAGAGACCATTGAGGTCCTAAGGGTGAAGTGAAAAGCAGACCAGCCTAGATGTTTCCAGAGGAGCATATTAAGGAGAGCAAATAGAAGTGTGATTGCTAAACAATAGGCCGGAATGCAAAGGAAGAAGACTTTTAGGTTGTTTATGTGCGCAATTGGAAGAGAAGCAATTGTCATCTGTACCGTGGAAAATGTCTACCTGTTCAATGTAACATGCTCATGTTTGATGCTGCCAGTAAAGCCTGTAAGTGTCAAGTTGAGATTAGTCAATGTGGTTAGAAATAGGCGAAATGATTCTAACGAAATGGAATTCGTTTAGAATTTCAGGAAACTCTGATCTGAACGAAGTCGAAGTTTGGGGTGATTCGCAGGAAGAAGCGTGTTTTTGATTGATAAAATGGCCGACATGCGTTACATAGGGCAAAGAAGTCTGGTAGGAAGAAGGCATATGCTACTGACTGTGCAAGATGAAGCAAATCAGACCGCGGGATTCTGTGACATCACCGCATTCAATATAGTCCGGGCCTCCATGCTCACATCCTCACACTCCTCTCACTGTGCTGTGTAGGAAGGTGCTGCCGCGCTGCTGTTATGATTAGTGTGAGCAAGGATTATTATCGAAAAGTGTTGAAATGCGGCAAGTTTT
This sequence comes from Phyllomedusa bahiana, assembly GCA_025379985.1. NCBI lineage: Eukaryota > Metazoa > Chordata > Amphibia > Anura > Hylidae > Phyllomedusa > Phyllomedusa bahiana. Next base: position 98,933 of record JAODAL010005274.1, read on the forward strand.
TATGTGAATCGAAAATTTTTAGACATGTCGAAATTTAGTTAAAATCTGAGATCATCTATTATATCGCACCAATTTTGGCGTTCCTGTCATTATGGTGGCCCAGCAAATGCAGCTTACAGAATAGAGCAGGGTGAGATGTGTGCAGACAGTCAAGACTGGGATGTGTATGGTTCGATTGCTGGAAAAATCACAGACACGTTTTACATAGAACAGGCCCTTCACTTTCATGATCAGGTCTCTCAGCGTCTCATAGCAGTAGGACTTGCGCTCTGCCGTGTGCTAAACGTCGAGCGAATTATTCTATTCTTCACAGAGAAAAGCTCTACTGCTAGCTGTTGATCTAAACTATTAGATCATAGATTGGAAAGATGTTATGTAGTTAGGATAGAGAATTTTAAAGGGCATCTACTGTCTAAAGTCACGGAGGGGGAGCGGGTGGGTGAGGGGTGGGGCGCGATCGAACACAGACAAGCTCTATAAAGAAAGTACTGATAAGTTCACCAAGACTATAGTAGGAGCATTGCACTGGTCAAAGCTTTATTATTAACATTTTTCTCATTGAAATTATTATTATCCTTATAATGGGAAGCCATGAACTTAATATTAGGTATACACATCTATTTCTAGTACCTGCAGTCTCTTTGTAGGGCAAAACCCACTTTGATATTATCAGAATACATTTCAGATAGGTGTTTTTTGTCAATTTTGCCCATTCCAGCTTTGTTGATATATCCACCTTGCAGTTAATTTGTATCCAGCAATTTGTAGTACACAGTGTTGATAGATGCCAAAAATACCTTTTATTATCCGAATACATTAAGATACGTGTTTTTTCACTTTGGCGCACTACAGCTTTGTTCATTGAGGCATCTTGCACTTAAATGTGAATACAGCAATTTTGTAGTCACCACAGATGAATTGAAAGGTGCCAAAAATACCTTTTATTATCTGGATACATTACAGATACGTGTTTTTTCACTTTTGCGCTACTACAGCTTTGTTCATTGAGGCACCTTCCACTTAAATGTTGAATCACAGCAATTTTGTAGTCACCACAGGTGAATAGATAAGGTGCCAAAAAATACCTTTTATTATCCGAATACATTTACAGATACGTGTTTTTTCACTTTGGCGCACGTAGCCAGCCTTTGTTATGAGTCACCTTGCATTAAATGTGAATACAGCAATTTTGTAGTCACACAGGTGAATTGAAAGGTGCCAAAAAATACCTTTTATTATCCGAATACATTCAGATACGTGTTTTTTCACTTTGGCGCAGGCCAGCTTTGTTGATAGATACACTTTGCAGTTAAATTTGAATACAGCAATTTTAGTAGTCACCACAGGTGAATTGATAGAGTGCCAAAAAATATCTTTTATTATCCGAATACATTACAGATATGTGTTTTTTGCACTTTTGCCAGCCAGATTTGTTGATAGACCACTTGCAGTTAAATTTGAATCCAGCAATTTGTTTGTAGTTACGACAGGTGAATTGATAGGAGTCCAAAAATACCTTTTATTATCCAAAAAATTTACAGATACGTTTTTTTTTTTTTTCCTTTGGCGACTAAGCTTTGTTCATTGAGGCACCTTGCACTTAATGGAATACGGGCAATTTTTTAGTCACCACGGGGTGAATTGTTTAGGTCCCAAAAAAAAAAACCTTTATTTTCCAATACTTTACAGATAGTGTTTTTTCACTTTGGCGTTTAAACCTTTTTCTTTGGGCCCTTTACTTAAAATTGTAAATACGAATTTTTTGTATTCCCAAGGTAATTAAAAGGGTGCCAAAAAATACCTTTTATTATCCGAATACATTTCAATACGTGTTTTTTCACTTTGGTGCGGGCCAGCTTTTGTTGAAGTTCACTTTGCAGTTAAATTTTAAAATACAAAAATTTTGTAGTCATCACGGGTAAATTTGAAGGTAAAAAAAAAATATTTTTTTTCCAAAATTTTCTTTACAGAAAAGTGTTTTTTCACTTTGGCGCAGGTCACTTTGTTGAAATTCTTTGCATTAAATTTGAATAAAGCAATTTTGTACACCACAGTTAATTTTGATAGGTCCCAAAAAAAAACCCTTTTTATTACCAATAATTACGATATGTTTTTTTTTTTTCCATTTGGGGCGCAGGCCCTTTGTTGAAATCTACTTTGCAGTTAAATTTGAATCCAAATTTTGTTTTGTTTTGGGGGTTTTTGAGAATACTTGGTTTTCCCGTTTTTAATAGAGACTTTCCAAAACTCTTCCATACCTTCTAAAATTTTCATATTTCTGAACATGGACCTAAATTCAGGTAGTAAGCGAGCAAAGAGGGGGGTAGGACAGGAGGTAGAGGTACAGAGAAGGTGCTCCTTCCAGTGCTGGCGACAACACTCATGCCAGCGGATCGTCAGTTGCAGGACCGTCAGGCAATGGTCATGCTGGGTCAGGGCCTTGTGAATCTCAGTAACGAACAGCGTCGCCAATCTGTCCCTTCAGTGGTTAATGCAACCTGCAGAAAGCAGTCTTACCATCCTCGTCCTCCCAGTCACGGCCACAAATGTCGTCATCAGCATCATCAGCATCCGTCCAAACATAAGCAGCCCAAATGTCAACTCGAGTACCCACCACTGTGGATAATCCATTTTCTGAAGACCTCTTTGATGACAAAATGCGGTTGGGGTCAGAAGGCATGTTAAAAGATCAAGAGGCCAAAGAGGATGATTTCTCTGCTCTGATGCCCATTACTGATGCCATCAGAGGAGGAGAAGGAAGCCGGTTCAATCGGCAAAAAATCCCGGGCGTGTCGGCACAACGCCTTGCAGTCCCTCTTGCTTGTAGCCCGCAGCTCCTGGATGCAGAATATCAGGACGACGAAGTCACCTGTGTTGATGATGATGACGACGACATTGCGGATCCAACGTGATCTTTTCTGCAGAATTTGCTTGCGAGCGCTTCATCACTGGACGAGAGGAAGACGATGGGGTAAGTGTCAGTACAGGTTCCGCCTCAAAAAGGGAGAGAGCGTCGCAGAAGTACGCTGATATTATTCCGCCAGCCACGGTCAGCGCAAACCCCGCTCCTCGCTTATCGCCGTCAAAAAAGGTCCAGGACATCTCAAGCCTGGGCCTTCTTTGAGCAAGCCTCTGATTCACCCAGCGATGTCATATGCCGCCTTTGCCGTAAACGCATAAGTAGAGGCAAGAACCTTAAGGTGGTTAACCACCACCAAAATGTCTAGTCACATGCAGCGAATGCATGAGTTGAAATGGAGGCAACACTTGGCCAAAAAAGTCCAGACCGACGCCGGGCTTCCAACCACTGTCACACCCTCTGTCTCCGCCTCCTCCATCCTCCGCCACCACCAAAGCGTTCCTCAGCTGCCCATGTCTCTCAGAGTCATGATCAGGGATCAGCCTCCGCTTCAGCCTCCACCGTCGCCCGAGTACCACCAGCACCACCAGAGACCCATCCTACCCCTTCTCCATCCCCCAGTTTGATGACCTGCACGCCGTACAGTGGCCAGTCTAGCAGCCAGCCTTCTGTCTTCCAGGTTTGGGAGCAGAAGAAACACTTTAACCCCAAACCATCCCAAAGCCAAAAAGCCTGAATGTCGGCAATTGCCAGGCTTTTGGCCTTGGAAATGTTGCCTTTCCGTCTGGTGGACACAGATGGTTCCGCCACGTCATGGCCCTTGCCTGCCCCAATACCAGATGCCAGAGCAGGCATTTCTTTGTCCAGAAAAGCCGTCCCTGCCCTGGCCAGCCACGTGTCATCTAAAATTTCAAGCACGTTGTCTGCATCTGTGGCCGGAAAAGTCCATCTGACCACCGACACATGGACTAGTAAGCACAGCCAAGGCCGCTATATCTCTGTGACAGCTCACTGGGTGAGCTGGGTGGATGTCCCTGGGGGTGACGGTGGCTCTCAGGCTCGGCGCACGCTCTTCAAAACCGCAGGGATGGCGCATGGTTCTTTCCCCCCAAGGTCCTCTGGTGGCATCACGTGCCCAGAGAAACCAGCCGTGTTGAAATTAATCTGTCTTGGAGACCGTCCACACACAGGTCAGGAGCTGTGGACGTCTCTCCGCAACGAGACCGAGCGCTGGCTGGGTGCCAAGAACCTTGTGCCAGGCAATGTGGTGTGCGATAACGGGCGAAATCTGCTGGCCGCCCTTAAGATCGGTAGGCTGGAGCACATCACTTGCCTGGCACAGGTCATGAACCTTGTCGTCCAGAAATTTCTAAAGAGCTATCTGGGTCTGGACTGCCTGCTGAGGAGGGCTCGAAGTCTAAGTTCACACTTCCGCCGTTCGCACCCTGCTTCGTCCCGCCTGGTTGCGTTGCAGCGTCAGCGCGGCCTCCCCGTCAACCATCTCATTGTTGACGTGGCAACACGCTGGAATTCCACCCTCCACATGCTCCAGCGATTGTGGCAGCAGCGCAATGTCATTATGCAGTACGAAATGACACATGGCCTGACAAGCAGCGGTGCGGACCTCGGGGTGTTGAGCCACCGAGAGTGGAGGCAGGTGAAAGAGCTCGGCACCATCCTTGCCAGTTTTGAAGAAGCCACCAAAATGCTCATGTGCGGACAATGCCCTTGTCAGCATGAGCATTGTGGTGATCTTAGTTCTGGAACGATCGTTGGACACTCTGAAACAACAGGTCCCGCCAGCGACGGAGGTAGGAGACGGGACAAAAATTTTCCCGGGGAAACCCCGGAAAACCCCTTTCTTTTCCATTAAACCCCCAAAGGGCCCCCGGGAAAAGTTTCCCCCTTTTTCCACCCCCCCTTTAAATTTTTAGGGGGTTTTGGGGGTCCAGGGCTAGTGAAAAGGTGGCGAATCAGCTCCCCGGGGGTGTATCATCTCGGGCAAGCCCAGGACAAATTTTTGGAAGCTGTGCTGGGGAACGGGGGAGGGAGGAGGGAGGGAATTCCTAGACACCGACTTTAAACCGACGCCCCTCCCTTTGGGGAAAGAGGTTGGCGCAATTTGGGGCCCGGAGGAGGAAGATGGGGAAATTCATTTTGCTAGTGCCCCTCGACCCAAGGTTTGGGGAAATAAAAGGCCCCAAACTCCACAGATTGTTTGGGAACCCTCCATTTCCCCCCACCCCATGATCCTCGCATTAAGGCCATAAAAATTAACAACATTCCCAGGGGGCCCCCCTCCTGGATCCCCGGTACAAAAAAAAAACCAGCATTTTCCCTTTCCCAAACCCACCCAAAAAAGGGGATTAAAAATGCGGGAAAATTGGAGACCTTGCGATTGATAAACGGGAGACTTTGGTTGCGTCTGCTCACTTTTCCCAAAAAAAATGTCACGGTGGAACAACATCAGCGCCCTTGACACAGTAAAGGTGCCAATTACCGTACGGCACGGGAGGCAAGGTGCAAAAACCTAAGGGGTGCCCTCGGAAAAACTTTTTTTTAACCACCTCACCAACGAAAGCAATGCAGGGAAACACCCAAACCCAAAAAACCTTTTTTGGGTGCCGCCTATCTGCATCTCAACACCGAGGGTTTTTTATTTTGAATTTTTTCCCGGGACCCAATAGATTTCCCGGGGGAAAACCCAAAAAAAATGGACCCCATTAAAACCCCAACCAAACGGCATTAAAAATTCCCCCGGGGGACCCTTGTTTTTGGGGCCCCAAATTTGCCGATTCCCCGGGTTAGTTTCCGGGCCTACTTCACATTCCCCCTTCCAAACAGAAAGGGTTCCCCCTTAAAAAAATTTTTTTAAAAATATCATTTCTTACGCAATTTTTATTCCCCTTTTCCCAACATTCCCATTTTGCTGGTTTTGCTGTGAGGAACTGTAAACGAAAAAGCAAGGTTTCTAAACAACCCCGGGATTCCATTTACTCACTTTTTTTCTTTAATTTTTGGGGGCATTGTCAATGGTTTTTGAGGAAAATTTTTGCTTTTAGATACAGCTAAAATTTAGGGGCCTTTTGGAACAAAAAAGTGGTTTTTAAGGGCATTTCCCCTCACAATTTTTAATAGGGGCTGAGAAGTCATTTTTAATAATTTTTTGGGGTTTAAAGTTTGCTTGAGATACAGCAATAACAGGGGCCCTTTTGGGAACAAAAATGTTTTTTTAAAAGTGGCATTTTCCCCCCCCCCCCAATTTTTTAAAAAGGGGCGGAAAGTCAAAATTTAAAAAATTTTTTGGGGTCATGTTGCTTTTAATACGGGAAATAATCAGGGTTTCTTTGGAAAAATGGGGCTTCTAAGGGGCTTTTCCCTCCCCAAAATTTTTTAACAGGGGCTGAGAATCATTTTTAAATTTTTTTGGGGGTCATGCGCTTTAAAGGGGGCAGCAATACAAACGGGTCCAATTATAAAAAATGTTTTTTTCTAACAGACATTTTTTCTTCAAAATTTGGTCCAAAGTGGCCCGGGGCCCATGATTTTTAAATTTTTTGGGGGGCATTTTGCTGCGACATGCAGCTTTTTCTACAGGTCCTTTTAAATTAAAAAAAATGTTTTTTTCTAGCAGAAAATTTTGTTCTTCACAATTTTTCCAAATGGGCTAAAGGGGCCATGCTTTAATTTTGGGGGCTTTTTTTGCTTGACATGCACTATACTACAGGCCCCTATTAAAAAAAAAAAATGTTTTTCAAACAACATTTGTTTTTTCCAAAAATTTTTCCAAATGGCTAAAGGGGCCCTGCTTTGAATTTTTTGGGGCTTTTTGGGGCTGTGAAAAGCAGAAAAACAAACATTTCCCAATTTAAAAAAAAATTTGTTGTTCTAACAACTTTTGTTTTTTCCCCAAAATTTGCCCAAAAAGTTCCCAAAGGGTCATCCCTTTGTTTTTTTTGGGGCATTTTGCTGTAAAACATCAGCTAACTACGGGGCCTATTAAAAAAAAAAATTTTTTGGTTTTCTAACAGCCTTTTTTCTTAAAAAATTGTCCAAAGGGGCCCTGGGGGTTTCCATGTTTAAAAATTTTTTTTGGGGGGCTTTTTTCTGGACTTTGCACTTTTCAAACATTTCCTATTAAAAAAAAAATTATTTTTTTCTAACAGACTTTTTTTTTCTTCAAAAATTTGTCCAAAGGGGGCCTAAAAGGGTAAATGCTTTAAATTTTTTTGGGGGAAATTTTTGCGGGTGACATGCAGCAATACTCCCGGTCCGGTTTTTTAAAAAAAAAAAGTTTTTTCTAACAGACATTTTTTCCCCCCCCCCCCCAAAATTGTCAAGAGTGGTTTCAAGAAATAGGTAGGAACACTTTTTAATGGACACAAAATTTACAAAATGACTTTTTTTTGAAAGACCCTTTAACTTTGGCTATCAACCCCTTAAATTTAGAAAACCCCCATTTTAATAAAATTAAAAAAAGAGAAACAAAGACATGGGGGATTCCATCCTTTTTAAAAAAATGGTTTTCTTGAATTCCCCCTACTAAAAAATTTTTGCATTACAAAATAGCTGGAAAAAAAAATTCCTCAAAATTGTAAAAGGGTGATGTACAAAAAAAATTTTGACCAGATGTAGGTTATTCAGAGGAAAAGGGTAGGGGGAGCACGGACAGAGAACAAAGTACAGAGAAAAAAATTTCCTCCAAAACGTTGAGAAAAATGAGAAAAAAATGCCCAAAAAAAAGGGCACCTGGGGGGAACGGAGGTTAACTACCAGTATTTCCAAGTGAAGCTCAAAGGTCCGCAAATCCCTACGGGGGGCAAACGCTACCCAGGACAGGGACAGTATAAGGTTCCCCGTGAAACTAAAATGTGGGTTTTAAAAAACTCCTTTTTCCGGCACTTTTTAAATTGGGGCATGCAGGTTTGGGGCTCTGCTGTGGGCCCGGAACCCGGTAAAAGTCCCCGTCCCCGTTTAACCCAAAATGGAGGTTAAAGACTCCCTTTTTTCCCGGGATTTCCCTTTTTTTTTTTTGGGGTCAGCCCGGTTTTTGGGGGCATCTGGGCCCCGGACAGGTATAATCAAGTCCAGTTAACCCAAAATGGTTTGGGGTTTAAAGACTCCTTTTTCCCCACCCCTTTTTAATTTTTGGGGTTTAGACAGGTTTTTAAAAATCATCCGCGGGCCAGGGCCCGGAAAAAGTTAATTTTCCAGTTTCCCAAATAAAATGGTGGTTTTAAAGACTCCTTTTTTTTGCACTTTTTAAAACCCGGGGACCCGACAGGTTTAATGGCATACTGCGGGCCAGGAAAGGTATAGTCCCAAAGTTTCCCGTTTTTAAATCAAATGGGGGTTGGGGAAAAACCCCCTTTTTTCCCCACTTTTTTAAATGGGGTTCCCTGCAATTTTGGGGTCATGCTGTTCCCAAGGGCAGGGATAGTCAATGGGCCAGTTCAACTAAAAATTTTGGTTGAAAGACTCCTTTTTCCTGCAATTTTTAAAACTGGGGTCATGCAGGGTTTTGGGGGCCCTGCCCGTGGCCCAGGACAGGGAAGTCCCAAAGTCCAGTGAAACTAAAAAGGGGTTGAAAGAAACCCTTTTTTTCCCGGGCCTTTTTTTATCTGGGGGCAAACCGGGTTTTTGGGGGTCATGCTTTTGCCCAGGGAAAATTTTAGTCAAAAATCCAGTGAAACCAAAATTGGTGGTTCAAAACTCCCCTTTTCCCCCGCACTTTTTTTTAATTTTGGGTCAACAGGTTTAAAGGTCTACTGCGGTCCCGGACAGGTTTTAATCCCAAAGTCCATTCAACTAAAAAAAATTTGGGTTTAAAGACTCCTGTTCCCGGCAAATTTTTTAATTGGGTCACATTTTTGGGGGGCAAGCTGGGCCCAGAAAAGGGAAAGTCAATGACCAGGAAACTAAAATGGGGGTTGAAAAAACTCCTTTTCCGGGACTTTTTAAACTTTTGGGGCACGCAAAGGGTTTGGGGGTCAAGCTGTGGCCCAGGACAGGGGATAATCCCAAAGTCCAGTGAAACAAAAATGGGGGGTTAAAAAAACCTTTTTCCCGGCCCTTTTAATTTGAGGGTCCCAAAAAGGTTTTAAAAGGGGGATAAATGCGGGCCAGGGCAGGTAAAAGTTAATGTCCAGGGGTTTAACTACAATGGGGTTGAAAAAACCATTTTTTTTTCGCACTTTTTAATCTGTGGGTTTAGACAGGTTTTTTAAAGGTCATATGGGGATACAGAACAGGGAAAGTCCCAAAGCCAGTTTTAAATAAAATGGGGGGTTGAAAGAAAATCCCTTTTTTTTACACTTTCTAAATTGGTGTTTATGCAGGGTTTTGGGGGTCATGCTGTGGGGCCCCGGACAGGGATAGAAAAATGTCCAGGGGAAACAAAAAAGGTGGTTGAAAGACTCCCCTTTTTTCCGGGACTTTTTAATCTGGGGTCATTCAGATTTGGGGCTCATGCTGTGGCCCAGGACGGGAAAGTTTAATTTCCATTTTAACTAAAAAGGTGGTTGAAAAAACTCCTTTTTCCGGCCCTTTTTTAAACTGGGGGCAAGAAAAGGTTTTGGGGGCATCTGGGCCCCGGGCGGTATAGTCAATGTCCAGTTTTAATTAAAAAAGGGGGGTTTAAAGACTCCTTTTTTCCGCACTTTTTTAATTTTGGGGCAGAAAAGGGTTTAAGGTCATGCGTCCCCGGCCAAGGTTTTAGTCAATTTCCAGTTCAACTAAAAAAGGGGGTTTAAAAACTCCTTTTTTTTCCCGGGACTTTTTAAATTTGGGGGGCATGCAGGTTTGGGGCCATGCTTGGCCCAGGACAGGTGTAGTCAATGTCCAATTTTAAAATAAAATGGTGGTTTTTAAAAACTCCTTTTTTTCCCGGGACTTTTTATCTGGGGGCATGCAAAGGGTTTTGGGGGTCATGCTGTTGCCCAGGAAAAGGTATACCAATTTTCCATTAAACAAAAAAGGTGGTTAAAGACCCTTTTTTTGCACTTTTTTTTGGGTCAGCCCGGTTTTGGGGGGTACGGGCCCCGGACAAGGGGTTTTAATGTCCAGTTAAAATAAAATGGGGTTTTTTTAAACTTTTTTTTGGCACTTTTTAAACTGGGGTCATTCGGTTTTGGGGTCATGCTTGGGGGCCCCCGGGCAGGTAAGTCCCAAAAACCCCCGTAAACTAAAAAGGTGGGTTTAAAGACTCCCTTTTCCCCACTTTTTAAAATTTTTGGTCAGCAGGTTTTGGGGGCAATGCGTTCCCCGGGCAGGTTAGTTAAAAATTCCCCTTTAAAAAAAAATTGGGGGGTTGAAAGACTTTTTTCGGGACTTTTAATCTGGGGTTTATGAGGTTTGGGGCTCATGCTGTTGGCCCCGGAAAATGTATAGTCCAATTTTCCATTAAATAAAAGGTTGGGTTAAAGACTCCTTTTCCCGGCACCTTTTTAATTTGGGGGTCAGCCAGGGTTTTTGGGTCATCTGTCCCCGACAGGTTAGGGATTTTCCAGTTAAAAAAAAATTTGGTTTTTCAAAGAAATCCTTTTTCCCCCCAAAATTTTAATTTTTAGGGGTCCGACAGGGTTTTTAAAGGTTTTACCCCTCCCGGGGCGGTAAAAGTTTAAAAACCGTTTCAACTAAAAAGGGTTAAAAAATTTCCCTTTTTCCCCGGGACTTTTTTTAAATTTTTGGGGGCCCGACAGGTTTAATGGTCATACTGCGGGGGCCCGGACCGGTTTGTTTAACGTCCCGGCAACAAAATGGGGTTAAAAAAAATTTCCTTTTTTTTGGGATTTTTAATCTGGGGCCCGCGGTTTAAGGGTCATCTGTGCCCCGGACAAAGGGATAATCAATTTCCAGTTCAAAATAAAATGGTGGAAGAAAAAAACTCCCTTTTTCCCCGGGACTTTTTAATCTGGGGTCCCTGCCCGGTTTGGGGGCCCCATGCTGGGCCCAGGGCCGGGATAGTTCCCAAATTTTCCCCCTGAAACTAAAATGGTGGTTTAAAGACACCTTTTTTCCCGGGACTTTTTAAAAACTGGAGGTCAGGGAGGTTTGGGGGTCATGCTGCGTTCCAGAACAGGGAATCAATGTCCAGTTCAAGTAAAATAAATGGTTCAAATCATACTGCCTTCGGGCACTTTTTAATTTGTGGCTGGGTCATGCAGGTTTAAGGCTCATGCTGTGGTGCAAGACGGGGATAGTGAATGGTCTGTGATATTTTTTCTGTGGCTTTTATAACCTAAGTGTGTTGCCTAAGATGTAGCACATACCATTGACTGTTGTGGATGTTAATTCCAGCTCCTCCAGCCCAGTTTGGGTGTAAGAATGAAGGGTTGTTTGCTCTCCCATAGACTTTAATGGTCAATCGATCATAATCTATCATCGACCATCGAATATCTTGTCGATGAGTCGACTACGCCCAAAACGACCGATGTCGATGGCCAACGTAGTCACTCAACACTACTTATGATATCTCATACTAAAAAAACCCACTTTTACAGCGTTTTTTTGGGGGTTTTCACAGCTTGTCTCAGAGACGCTTCTCTTACGTTCTAATTCTAAATTTTGTGGGGTATTGGGGAACTGAAGTCCAGTGTGCGTCCCATGCAGCTCCCATATACTTTTTAAATTTGCTACTGCTCAGTTCTTGAGCACATTGAATATCCAAGGGTTAGCTAAGCTGTTACTTTTTGTATTCAGTTAAAGAAACAGCGTTTTTACAATCCAAATACCACTTAATATTGATTGCTCATTTATTTTTCGCAATTTAGATCCGGGGGTTAATTAAGCGTTGTTTCTGCTGTTGTGGGTCACTAAAAGAAACGTTCTTTTTCACCGCCAAAGAAGAAATTTTGCCTGTACATAATTCTTAACCGAAGGTTAATTACAAGTTTTCTGTTGTTGTGTTCATAAAAATAAACGCCGTTTTAACACGCTCAAAAGCAGTATTTGGCAGACATTCTGTTGCGCAATTTACATCCAAAGGTTAACTAAGTTTTTTCTGCAGTTTACTTAGTAAAGAAACGTTCTTTTCACCGCCAAATAAAAAATTGCCTGTAGTATAATTCATATCCGAGGTTAATACAGTTTTTCTGTTGTTGGCTCCGTAAAATACACGCCGTTTTAACAACACAAAGCTGGTAATGTTGGCAGCACATTTTTTTTGCACAATTTACATCCAAGGGTTAACTAAGTATTTTTCTGCAGTTGTATTCAGTAAAAGAAACGTTTTTTTCACCGCCAAAGAAGAAATTCTGTAGCATAATTCATATCCAAAGGTTAATTAAGCCTGTTAAATTTTTCCTGGCCATTTGTGGAGTGCAATTTATACCCAAGGATTAACCAAGCTTGTTAGTGGGTTCATTTGGAGTTCAAATACAGGGTGTGATTTATCATATACAGATATCTTCATTAAACAGAGTCTGTACATTTTAGAACAAACAGTATGTCAGACAGAGAGGTGGCAGGCTCTTCACATGCAAGTGGCAGTGGCACAAACATTCCTGGAGCAGGCACAGGTCACAGCACAGCAAGGAGACGTCGCAGCAGGGGTCACCCGGTGAGGCCAGAACAACCGGTGTCATCTAGCGGCCGTGTGGTGTTCAGCAACCCAATTGATTGGGTGACTAGGTCATCCACTTCCTCCCAGATGACATCTGACAACCCCAGCCAAGAGTCTGTGGGAACGTCAGACACAACCGTTAGTTGGCATGGCCCGGGAGTGGGTCAGCGGCCCTCACCTGTCCTCCAACCCGCCACGGTCCCATCCGGTCCCTCAGCCAGAGATCTACTATGTGGTCTGGGCTCAGCGCCACTATACAGTGAGGATGAACAATTTGAGGAGGGCAGTCAGCAGCTCCTTGGCAGCGAAAATGGGGCCAATATCCCCTGCTTCTTGCAGTATTGCGTGGAGAGCATGGAGGTTTTTTGGCGAAACATAAGCCTCTGCATACCAAGACCGTTGAGGAGGACAGCAGTGACAATCAAACACTCATGAAGTATAAACATGGTGGTTTGAATCCAGTTTCTGCATTACACCACTTTGTTCAAATGCAGCTTATGGAACTTGAATTGAAGGAGACCATAACTACAGGAATTATTTTAGGTGCTAATTTTGCATTCTGTGCCATTGATGGAATTCAGTACAAAACTGGAATGGGACAGAAAAAAAAAAAAAAAAGGAAGCAAAAGACCGCTGCAAAACTGGCTTTGTAGTAAAAAGGGAGGCCCTCCCCTGTTAAAGGTGGAAAAAGGGGAGGCCCTCCCCTGTTAACGGTGGAAAAGGGGGAGGCCCTCCCCTGTTAACGGTGGAATAAGGGGAGGCCCTCCCCTGTTTCCTGTTCATCAATTTCTCCCTAATTCAATAATTCCTCCCTGTTAAAATATTTATTCTGTTCATCAATTTCCCCTGTTCACACTTCCTGTCTGCCCGTGTTTCCTGACCTTTCTGCTACGTTACCCCGACCTCGAATCTCCGCCCCCTGCCCTGACCTGTTGGCCTGACCTTTGACTACGAGTTTCATCTTACGATTTGGTACCTCGCTGCGCCTCGGCTGCCACCGCAAGCTAGTCCCCGCCAGGGGTAGCGACCCCCGGGAGGACTCCCGCGCAGAAAGTCCCATCCTGCCTTGCGGCAGGCCCTGGTGAAATCCGGGACCTACTTAGACCCCGCTCCCTGGCGTGGCCGCTACCACCGCTTGAAGTGGTCCAGAGGAGCCACTATCTGTGTCGTTACAATGGCAGAAGTGAAAAGCCAAGTTTCCTGGCCAGTTCTTTGAATGGTGCAGAGTCCACCACTTGAAAAGGAAGGGACTGCAGTACCACCAACTGGACAGGAGCACGGTCCAGCTTTTGCACTTAGGATGGCTTTGACGCATACTGCTGTCTCTTGGCAATCGTCTTGGGGATCAAATGCTGGCACCATGAGGGCCGAGATGCATGAGTTTCTGGTCCGGTTGTTGATGTGATAGACAGGGAAATTGTCTTTGGCCCGAGGTGGTGAAAGCCATGACTGCCTGAAATGGGAGGTGTGCCACTGGGTGCTACAGCTGTTGGGACAAGATGGACCACCACATCTGAAACACGTATGGTGACACTGCATGATGTTGATGCAGGGCCGTGGTACTAACGTTAGGTCCATGGTCATGCTTTACTTTCTGGCCACAGATTCGACATATAGCCATGTTCACCTCTTCTGGTGTCTTAGCAAAAAACTGGCACACTGCCGAGTAGATGATTTTACCACCAAAGCGCTGCACTGACTGACTGTTACTGCCGCTGACCCGGTGAGTCCCTGTGCCGCTACTTTCTGGGAGCTGCAAAGTGGGTGGTCTAAATCGTGGCCGTTTGGCTCCCGACCTCGCACTGCTGCCACCCTGCTGACTCCCGGCCACACTACCGACTTACGGGCTGCGCCACTGCCTGACACGCAAGCTGCTGCTCTCTTCTCCCTATGATAATGATGAACCCTTGTACACTGTTGGTCTGGGTCAGCTGATAGCATCACATGGCTTTTAAAACCACCAGTATGCTGATGACACCCTACTTTACATCTCTGGCCCAGTCATTAACTCTCTACTTTCCAAGATCCCAGATTGTCTGTCGTCCAAAGCCTCCTTCTTCTCCTCCCGTCTCCTAAAACTTAATGTAGAGATAACGGAATGCTTCCAGGGCTGGGACAATGGGTAGTCGAGGGTAGGGCGCCACTTCATCCCAGGGAGAAAAGGGGGCACAAGGAGGCATGGAGTGGACTGAATTTTCCATTTGGGGGGCACTTTATGCCTTTTTTAACTAGGGCACCAGAATAACTTGTCCCAGCCTTGTATACTTCTCCTGGCTCCCATGTGCAATCGGCTACATCGATTAGTGTTTGCCTGTCACCGCCGTCCTCCTCAACGGTGTCGCTGTACAAAGCCTGACCGCTCGCAACATAACCCCCCATTGCAACTCTCCTCATCACTATTTGCCCACTTCTGCAAGAAGCAGCGGATGTCTTCCCCACCTCTTTGCTGCCCACTGTCCTCAAATAGTTGGTCCTCACTGTATAGTGGTGCAGAGGCCACAGCACATAGTAGTTCTCTGGCTGTGGGAAGCGAATGGGACAGAGGTGGGTTGAGGACAGGTGAGAGCCCCTCACCTGCTCCCGGGCCATGCCAACAAGGGGTTGTGTGTGACAAACCCACCGACTCTTGGCTGGGGTTGTCAGATGTCATCTGGGAGAAAGTGTATGACCTAGTGTGTGGTCAACACATGGCCAGTAGATGACACCGGATGCTGTGGCCTCGCAGGGTGACTCCTGCTGTGACGTCTCCTTACTGTGCTGGCTCCGGTAACCTACTACTGTGTTCTTTGACACTATGGTAGGATCGTAGCCCTCACCTTGTTTTTTTCCAGCTGGCGCTGCCATGTTTTATCAGGCACTTTCCCCCCTTCAGTTTTTGGTCAGTTTTGCCCTCTTAAGGGCCCCAGGGAATTTTATAGTGAAGCGTTCAAAGAGTGCGGCAGTCAAACCCTGTCATACAAAAACACAACATTGATGAAGACCAAACCAAGCCCCCTCTGCATATTTAGCAGGGCACAACTTTTCTACAGCCCCCTACAGCTCGTGCACCCCGGGGAAAACGAATTTGTTTGGGAAAAAATTCGGGAATCACCGAATTGTTTTTTTAAAATTGTGGTTAAATCCTGCACCAGTGAACTATACCTTCCAGCAAACCCATACTGGTAGCCCTGACCCACATCCGCTATACACTTAGCACAAATATGTCGATTTACTACTTGGTATAAGTGGCAGGATAGCAAAGTGAACAGGCTGAAAACAGACACAATATGGTGGGAGAGAGAGACTCCCTGCCCACACAGCCCTGCCCACGGCAAGTGTGTAAATGTGGCCTCGACACTTTATTAGGGGCTCTATAGAAGAAATGTGCCTGCAGCCAGCATTGTGAGTACTAGTGTAGCATGGGCCTTATGTTGACCATATGTTGTGTATGGTCGGACTGAGAGTTGGGAGCCATTTATAAAGCTGCTAAACCAGGAGCTGACAGACAGATATAGTATATGGTGACAGTACATTTTTTCCCTGTAGGTAAATATTCCCCCTGTAGGCAAATATGCCCCAGTATGTAGATATGCCCCACTAGATAAATATGCCCCCTGTAGGTAAATATGCCCCTTGTAGGTATATATTTCTTCTGTACCCTATTGGTATAAAAAAAAAAAAAAAACATTAAAAAAAGATACTCATCTCTCCCCGCTGAGGAGCTAACTCCGGGATCTTGTTTCTGGCGATATATACGTCCCCTCTGGGTATACAAACCCCCTTTTGGGTATATATCCCCCCTGTAGGGGATATAGGTCCCCCCGAAGGTATATATATTTTCCCTTTGGTAAAAATTTCCCTTGTAGATAAAAATCCCCATTAGGCAAATATACCCCTGTAGGTAAATATACTTATTTTTGGTAAATATGCCCCCTATAGGCAAAAATTTTCCCCTGTAGTAATTTCCCCCGTATTAAATTCCCCCTTAGGGGAGATATTCCCCCCCTACTAATTTTTCCCCCTGTAGGTTAAAATATAGAAAATTAAAAAAAAAAAAAACATACTCACCTGTCCCCATTAGACTAGTTGGATCTGGCATGGTTGACTCCCCCCCTCACGCCACCTATGCCAGGACATTGCTCCGGGCATCTCCTAGGCCTGAAGCCTAGGAAGTACATTGGCTCAGGAGTCAGAGAAAATCCGTATCACGCATCCTGCGGCACTTAGCTCACAGAAGTATTCAGTATGCAGACATACATACTGTTGAGAAGTTGTGATGGGTCTGGGCTTGCAGACCTGCAGCCAATGAAGCTCCAGGTCCAGGGCCATGTTATCTATTGGGCACACTAGGCAGTTGCCTGAGGGCTCCACAAGCCTAGAGGCCCCAGGTGATAAATGTATGTCCCAGGAACCCAGAGCACATGGATCACTGGGTCACTGGGTCATGGCTGCTTATTTAAAGGGTTTGTCTCACTACAGGGATTGCTTTCTGTGTTGAAGATCTTGCAAAAACAAGTTACTTTGCAATATATGTGCAAAAAGAAGGAGAATTGTTACCAGCTCACCAGCCGCAGACGCACGGATGTGCATGGATCTTGAATCATGTACTGCAAAGACAAATAAAGTAAGAATTTCGATTTTAAAAAGACGCTGGAAGTTTCTCTTACTTTGCAATATATGTCCATTAACAGTGTCCTACTTATTCCTAGACATCCCCTCTTGTATGGGCTGCATCAGCTCCTCAGGACCCTATAACTACAGACCTGATAGATCTCTCCTGATAGGGTGCTGGTTGCTATAACTAGAGACCTGCTTTCCCATGCATACAGTGTGCAATAGAACCCGTAAAACAGTAAAAATTTCCCTGAATTCAAAAAATGAAACTGAAAAACAGGCGAGGTAAGGTAATCAATGTAGTGAGACAACCCCTTTAACTGTGTGTTGTTAGGCTGTGCAAACAGTTAAAAACCATGGTGGATCAGAAAGCCATCGGCTTCCTGCCTTGTCATTTAATCTTGTAGACTGAAGGGTGCCTACAAGGTGTCAGCGGAGTGTTCCGATGTAGGTGGCATGATGATATAGGTGTGCTTGGGGGTTTTAAAATAGGTTTCATGTGGTTCAGTTTGGCGTGGCTAGAGTATGGTCTGATTCAATGTTATATTTTTTGGGCAGGCCCCTGCATGCAGCCCGGGGGCCCCTCCCTTTTTTAAAAGATGGCTCTGTTCAGGTCCATGATGGGTCAGTCCGAGCCTGCCAAAGAGACAGTGGTAGAATGAAGCCTGTTAACGGAAGCAGTGCACCTGTAAAAAAAATGGTACTGTGGAGATGAGCCAGAGTTGGAGGAGGAAAACCAGCCATCAAGCCCAAGTCCAGATGCACCAGGAAAGGTGTTGTCACAGAGTCCTACAAGTGATCCCACCTAATCCACAGTGTCTCCGGCACCACAACGCAGTATGGAGTTGCTGTCCATGTTATGGGAATGCAAGTGGGAGCTGCAAAATCAGGTCACCTGCTTCATGAACTGCAAAGGTACCAAGGGTCCCTAGGTGATGGAGCTTCCACCTCTGGAATGTCTTAGGCACCATGGTAGAAGACAAGACCTGAGACCGGATCTTCATGAACTGCCAGGCAGTAAAGCTTATCATCCAGATGAGGTGGCTGCTCAGCCACTATGAGAGGAGCATGTGAGCTTCAAGAAGATCCCGGGCTCGAAAAGCCCCATATTGAGATTGGAGTGAGAAGCAGACCTACCTATATTATCTCAGTGAGCGTATCAAGGTGAGAAAACAGTGATCGCTAACCAAGAAACTAAAGTCTAAAAGAAGGCAGCTGGGTTGTTATGTGAAGAACTGCAAGAGATGCAATTGTCGTATGTAAAGAAAAACTTTTGAAAAGTGTTTAATATTTTAACATGCTTAAAGAGACACTACTTCACCTATGTGCATTACCTTCCCTGACTTCCTTTCTGTGAGCTCTAATAGCACAACAGTGAGAGGGCTGCTTGATTGCCTGTAATGAGACAGTGTATAGATAAGTAGCAGCTGAAGTAAAGTGAAATTAGTCTGCCCTGCCAAACAAAAGTTCTCCGCACAACTAAAGATGGACAATATTTTATTGTAATTTGCTATCTGGATATAAGTTGGTGGTCATAATAATGTGACAAAATGGTAAATAAAGGGTTGGGAATGCATAAAATGGCACACACCCATTGGGATGACCATCTCTATTTACTGTGTATCCACTTACTCTGGGTAAGTGGATACACACCAAACAAACTGGTAAATAAACAAAATCAAACAACAAAGCAACACAAAATAATGAAAATGAAAATTAACAAATCATGACACAAAATTGTCTTCCATCCAGTAGGTTTTGACAACGTTTTCACACACATCCAGTTATATTTATCTTGAAAGCACTTTAACTTTAATGTACAATTTGAAAATGTGCCCACTTACTTGTCTGTCTGGTAATGGTGATTTGTATTGAGGTAATGAGGTGCGCACCTTTGTTGCACTCAATGTCTGACAGCACTGACCTTAGCGTGTTATACAATTTCCCTGTCAATTTTCTTCTGTCACTTTTTGAAAGCTTACAAAGAATCGTGTATATATGTAAATAAAGTATGTAGAATGTCCTATGGTTGAACTCTTAAAAGTCTTGGTGAGTTTAAGTGCCGTGTGCGCCTTAGTGAGTGTTTGTTTATGCGTTTGTATGTCTGCCATTCATGTAGTACACACGTCTACGGAAAAGAATGGCTTTGCTTATAATACACACTCTTATGATCTTGGACAGCCGACATCAGAAAGAACAGGACCAGTTCTTCTGTGTGACACATCTACCAACCTGTGTGTCTACTTCAAGTGACAGTTCTAATAAAACTTGTCAAGATTTAAAGTTTTGAATAAGAGAATTTATTTTAAAGTTTGTTTGCTTAGGTGTTTTTTGGTTTTTTTATCTATTATTTCCCCTTTTTTTTTCCCCATAAAAAGTCCTATAAAGCTAAGGCTCCTCACAGATTTAGGGTGGGAAAGGTATAAATTTGCATGGCTTATTTTATGTATTTGAACCCTATGAAATGCTTTCTATTTGTTAGACAACAAAAAATGACAAGAATTACAGCAAAGAACCAAAATAATCTGTACACATGGACCTTCTTTAAGACTCGTACAGGTTTCAAATTTCCACTTTTTCTATTGATTGAAACTTTTTATTTGTGAATACAGTAATCTCTTTTGCAACTCAGTCTTATTGTCCTCCATGGATTCTGACTTTAGTGTATACAGAGCACCTTCCAAGTAGTGTGCATATTCAACAACTTCATAATATAAGACAATAAAAATTAAAGTTGTGTCAGATCTGTCACATGACAGACACGAATGCACTCAATGAACCCCATTGACTACAATGCAGTATTGTGGTTTATCGGGTTTCTGCCATAGCATCTATTATTTTACCGGACAAGATAGGGCTACCTGCACATTTTATCTGGCACTGAATATAGATGTGAACAAAGTCTAGCCAACCTAAAACCCCAATTCCAAAAAGCTGGGATGGTGTGTAAAATATAAAGAAAACAAGAATGCAGTGATTTTTGAAATCTCTTACAGCCATATTTTTTACATAACAAAAATAGAACACATCAGAAGTTAAAAGTTAGATATTTTTCATTTGACAAATTAACTCATTTAGAAATTGATAGCAGCAATAGATCTTAAAAAAGTTGGGATAGTGGCATGTGTACCATTGTGTAGCATCTTCTTTACTTTTTAGAACAGTGTAAACATCTGGAACAGTAGGAGACCAATTGCTGGGGTTTTGGGAGAGAAATGTTGTCTCATTCTTCTCTGATAAAGGATTCTAGCTGCCTAGAACAGTCCTGGATCTTTTTTGCCGGATTCTTTGTTTTGTAATGTGTCAAATGTTTTCTATTTGTGAAAGATCTGGACTGCAGGTGGTCAGTTTAGCACCTGGACTCTTCTTCTGCAAAGCCATGCTGTTTTGATGGATACAATATATGGTTTAGCATTGTCCGTCTAAAATATGCAGTGCCTTCCCTGACAGAGATATTGTCTGGAAGGAAGCATATGTTGTTCTAAAACCTTTATAGACTTCTCAGCATTGATAGTGTCTTTCAAGATGTAAAAGCCACCCAAAATGTGTAAGCTGGCGATAGGCATTAATGCAAACCTGTACCAAAAGAGATGCAGAGTTGTGAACTGCACTGATAGCAAGCTGGACAGTCCTTCTCCTCTTAAACGGGTTTTGCCACGATGTAATGTTGTCGTGGGATCCTCCAAAATGGGTATTTAATCACTTTTCTAAATATATGTCATTAAAAAAGTGAAGCCTGTGACAGCTACAGCCTTAATCAGATGCCCTTGGTTATCAGAGAGTTTACATTAGACATGACCAGGACACTGATCTGGCCACATTTGGCTTGCGTTGTCTGCACTTCTTATCTCCTGGCAAGGAACATGAATGAGCTTTTCAGGGACTGGGGACAAAAGTCTCTGTCTCCTGTATAGAGAATCCACTAATTCTAATGTAATTATCAGAGTAAAGATTGCAGATGCTCCCTGAGCAGCCCTTCTTCTCCCCATACCCCTCCCCCGCAGCTTTGATGGGACTGTGGAAAAATTATCCTTTGTCTCCTGTATAGAAAATGCACTGGTTGTAATGTAATTATCTTAGTAAAAATGCAGACGCTCCCTTGACTCACTGTGTCCATGAAGGAATGAAAGAATCTGCCTGCCTGGAGCTAATCTTTTCTCTTCAGCAGATAATAAGCATAAAACAAAACCCATTAACTTGTGCACAATAGTTCTCCTCTGTGATGTAGCAAAACAATGTTTGCTCAGCCACAGAGACTGAGCCTCCTCGGAAATGTGCAGGGGAGGTGGTGCTATGACATCACAGAGGAGGTACTTGTTTTTTTAAACACAGAAACACAATGCCCCTCTTTTCAAGGCTCAAGGCTCAAATTCAGCCTGTTAGCTGAGGAAATCCCTTCTTGGCAAAACCCCTTTAAGTCCAAAGGACACGGTGTCAATGGTTTTCATAGAGACTTTTTGATAAAGTTTTCATTAATCAATCATAGAACAGTTTTCCATTTTGCTTCAGGCCATTTTAAATTAGCTTTGGCCCAGAGAAAACTGCGTTATTTCTCAATTGTGTTGCCATATGGCTTCTTTTTTGCATGATAGAGGCTTAGCTTACATTTAGTAATCTCTTCAAGTATTCCTGAGCCCATGCAGTGATTTGCATGACCAAACCATGCCTGTTTTTAATGCGGTGTCACCTGAGCACCTGATGATCATAAGCATCCTATTTTGACCATTGGCTTAGACCCTTAGACCCCATTGGATTTGCCCAGATTCTGCAAATCTTTTGATGATATCATGTACTGGAGATGGTGGGGTATTCAAAGTCTTTCATATTTCATGATGATGGGGTATTACAAATCTTTCTTATTTTACTGAATTTGCTTCACAATTTTTAGAGGCAGTTTGTCATGGATTGGTAAATTTCTAACCATCTTTGCTTCTGAGAAACTCTGCCTCTTCAACATGCTCTTTCTATGCACAATCATGTCACCTAGTTGAAAATTGACCCTCCAGCTGTTTTTCATTAGTATCACTTACTTTACCAGCTTTTTGTTATCCCTGTCTCAACATTTTTGAGATGTGCTACTGCATTGATTTCTAACTGAGTTCATGTTTTTAAATGAAATAGAAAGATGTCTTTTGATATTTGCTTTTTTGTTCTGTGATGAATAAAATATGACTGTAAGAGATTTCCAAATCATTGCTTTCATGTTTCTTTATATTTTACATGGCATCCCAACTTTTTTGGAATTGCGGGGGAAAATATTTATTATACAAGTGCTGTTTACAGTTTTAATACTGTATTTGAATATAAACTCTTGTTAGATTAGCTGTGAATATTATTTGCAATGCTAGGATGTTCACTATTTACATCTATAGTACTAATGTTTGACATATTTCTCATTCTTACATTAACATAAATTAACATATGAAATATGAAAAATATTTTACCTATAGTTATTAGTGTTGAGCGATTACATTGGCTATCGACATCGGGCGATAGTCGATAGTCGGCCACCATCGATAAGGTTTTTCCGATAGTGAGCAGTCGATTATGAGCGATGACCATTAAAGTCTATGGGAGGAGCAACAAAACACCTTCATTCTTCCACCCAAACAGGGCATGGAGAAGCTGGAATTAACAGCCACAACAGTCAAATGGCATTACCTGCTACTATCTTAGGCAAACAATTAGGTTATAAAAAAAGCCACAGAAAAAGAAAAAAGTCACACACCATTCATATCCCTGTCTTGTACAACAGCGTTGACCCTT
Source organism: Phyllomedusa bahiana (assembly GCA_025379985.1). Lineage (NCBI taxonomy): Eukaryota > Metazoa > Chordata > Amphibia > Anura > Hylidae > Phyllomedusa > Phyllomedusa bahiana. Next base: position 121,714 of record JAODAL010005274.1, read on the forward strand.
AAACCTGCATCACCCACACCATTAAAAAAGTGCCAGAAGGCAGTATTATTTGAACCATCATTTTCTTGGAACGGACATTGATATCCCCTGTACTGGATACGAGCATGAGCCCAAACCATGCATGACCCCACATTTAAAAGTGCCGGAAATAGAGTCTTTAACCACCATTTTAGTCTTCAAATGGACATTGGACTATACCTGTCTGGGCACAGGCATGAGCCCCAAACCTGCATGACCCCAGATTAAAAAGTGCCGGCATATAGACGTCTTTCAAACCACCATTTAGTTGAACTGGACATTTGACTATACCTGTCCTGGACCGCAGTATGACCATTAAACCTGTTGACCCCCAGATTAAAATGTTGCCGGGGAAAAAGGGGTCTTTGAACCAACTTTTTAGTTGAACTGGAACTAACTATATCTGTCGTGTACAGCAGGAATGACCATTAAAACTGTCTGACCCAACAGTTAAAAAGTGCCGGATATAGGAGTCTTTCAACCACCATTTTAGTTGTACTGGACATTGACTATACTGTCTGGACCGCAGTATGAGCCATTAAACCTGTCTGGACCCCAAGATTTAAAAAGTGCGGGAAAAAGGAGTCTTTCAACCACCATTTTAGTTGAAACTGGACATATGACTGTCCCTGTCTGGGCCAAGTATGACCATTAAACTGTCTGACCCCAGATTAAAAGTGCCGGAAAAAAGAGGTCTTTCAACCACCATTTTAGTTGAACTGGACATTGATACAGAAACTGTCCTGTGCACTCACTGACACAGGCGGGAGTTACAGTGGGTTCAGGTGATGAGCCCAGGCTGGCGTCTCGTTTCATCTATTAAACTGCAGGTTAAAATGCCATGAGACGCAGCAACGAAAAACTGTTCTTGCTGAAGCAGGAGTGTGGAAGCGGAATGCTTGAAGACGTGTGAGAACTACAGCTTCCCTCAGTACACAGTCAAGACACTGGGTAGCGATTGCCCTCCGTATGAGTGCGGACAATTGAGCTTACTGGAAATATGGTGTTAACGCTCCTGTTTACACACAAGGTGGCCCTTTTTCTTGGATTCTTTTTCTCATTTTACTCTATGTGTTGGAGGAAGGAAATGGTCTCTGTACTTTGTTATCTGTCCGTGCTCCATATACATGTCCTCTGAATAAACCTACATTCTGGTCAAGTTTTCCTGTACCCTCCCTTGTACCAATTCAGAGAATTTTTTTTAACGCCTATTTTGTACTTGCAAGTTTTTTAGTACTTTAATTCTAGAAAACACATTTTTAAAATAGGGATGGAATCCACCATGTCTTTGTTTCTCTTTTTTTCATTGTATTAAATGGTTGTCTCAATCAGGGATTGCTAGTTATGTTAAAGATCTTGCAAAAACAAGTTCATTTTGCAATATGTGTCCATTAACAGTGTCCTACATATTCCTGTTTCTGACAGCACCATCCATTGAGCGACTCTTGACAATTGTGAAGAACAAAAATTGTCTGTTAGAAACAACATTTTTTTTATAATAGGACCTGTAGTATAGCTGCATTTCAAGCAAATGCTCCCAAAAATCAAAGCATGACCTTGAGCCCACTGTGGACGATTGTGAAGAAAACAAATGTCTGTTAGGAACAAATTTTTTTTTATAACAGGACCTGTAGTCTAGCCTGGCATTTCAAAGGCAGCATGACCCCAAAAAAATTATAAAAACTGACTTCTCAGCACTGTTAAATAATTGTGATGGGAGAAATGCCACTTGAAGCCACATTTCTGTTCCAAAGGACCCATAATTATAGCTGTATCTCACTGCAACATGACCTCAAACCATTGACAATGCGGAAAATTCTTACAATAAAGTGAGAGTAAATGGAATACGGCTGTTGTCATGGAAAACCTTGCTGTCTTTTACAGTCTCTCACAGCAAATCCAGCAAAATGAACTGTGGGGAAAAGAGAATAAAAATTGGAGTTAAGAAATCATAATTTAAAAAAATTTTTTCAAGAGGACAATTCTGTTTGAAGAGGAATGTGAAGAAGACCGGCAACTAATCGGTGACCTCTGCAATTGGGGGGCCAAACATCATCAGAGATCCATGCCGTGATTCATCTTGGATGAAAGTCAAAAGATCCACATTATCTGTGGGAAAGCAGGGGATGCGTTTCGTCTGTAATGACTCCTCCAGCTGTGCTGAAGGTCGTCAGATATGACGCGGTGGCTGGGCAGGACAACACCTTATGGCGTGACGAGCCAGCTTCGGCCATTCGGTCCATTTTGGATACCCAGAAGTATATTGGGTCCGGAACACATACAAAAAAATCGGTGTTTGAGAGCTGATAGTCGTTGCACCATGATCTTATGCTGATCTCTCGTGTGTTGATGGTGTGTGTCCTGATTGCATGCGTTGGTGAGGTTGGCTAAAAAGATTGCCAGAGGTATCCCCCCATTAGGCTTCTGGCCACCTTGCCTGCTGGCTCCGCTACGACCTACTTGGCAACTATACTGTGTCACGTCGCTGATGTTGTTCCACCGTGAACATTTATTCTTTTATTTTTTTTTTTTTTTTTTTTTTTTTTTTTTTCGGGAACGTGAAGCAGAAGCAAAGAGTCTCCAGTTGATCAAATCAGCAAGGTCTCCATTTCCCTGCATTTTACTCTCTATTTGGACGTGGGTTGGAAGGGAAAGTGCATGAGTTTTCGTTTGTACCGGGCATCAAGGAGGGTGGCCACCAGTAACTGTTGTTCATTTGATGGGCCTTAATGCGTAGGAATCCATGTTGGAGGTAATGAGGCATCCAAGCACTCATGTGAGAGATGGGAGCTTGATTTCCCAAGCCTCTGGGTCGGAGGGGCACTATGCAAACTGATCTTCACTCATCTTTCCTCTCTGCCTCAAATTCGCGCCAACTCTTTCCAAGGCAGGGAATCGGTTAACATCGGTGTCTAGGATACCTCATCCTCCTCCTCTCCGCGGCCTCCGGCACAGCTTCAAAACACAGACCTGACTTGCCTGAGATGATGCACCCTGAGAAGCTGATGCGCCACCTTGCATAGCTCTGGACCCCGAACCACTGCCTATGAAGACGGATGAAAATTGTGAAAACTATCGGGCCTTGTGATTTGACAGGACGGAGAAAATGGCTACCGTTCGCATCTGTGTCCGTCTCCTCCTACGTCGCTGGCGGGCCTGTTGTTTAGAGTGTCACAAAGATCGTTCCAGAAAACTTAAGATCATCCACAATGTCATGATGACAAGGGCATTGTCCGCACTGACATTTTGGTGGCTTATTCAAAACTGGCAAGGATGGTGCAGGAAGAGCTCTTTTCTCCTGCTCACTCTCGGTAGCTCAAACGCACCCCGAGGTGCCCGCAACGCTGCTTGTCAGGCCATGTGTTCACCTTCGTAATGCGTATGCATTGCGCTGCTGCCTCAATCGCTGGAGCATGTGGAGGGTGGAATTCCAGCGTGTTGCCACGTCAACAATGAGACGGTTGACGGGGAGGCCGAGCTGACGCTGCAACGCAGCCAGGCGGGACGAAGCAGGGGGGCGAACGGCGGAAGTGCGAACTTAGACTTCGAGCCTTCCTCAGCAGGCAGTCCAGACCCGGGTAGCTCTTTAGAAATTTCTGGACGACAAGGTTCATGACATGTGCCAGGCAAGGGATGTGCTCCAGCCTACGATCTTAAGGGCGCCCAGCAGTTTTCGCCGTTATCGCACACCGCCTTGCCTGGCACAAGGTTCTTGGCACCCAGCCAGCGCTCGGTCTCGTTGCGGAGAGCCGTCCACAGCTCCTGACCTGTGTGTGGACGGTCTCCAAGACAGATTAATTTCAACACGGCCTGGTTTCTCTGGGCACGTGATGCCACCAGAGGACCTTGGGGGGAAAGAACCCTGCACCATCCCTGCGGTTTTGAAGAGCGTGCGCCGAGCCTGAGAGCCACCGTCACCCCCAGGGACATCCACCAAGCTCACCCAGTGAGCTGTCACAGAGATATAGCGGCCTTGGCCGTGCTTACTAGTCCATGTGTCGGTGGTCAGATGGACTTTTCCGGACACAGATGCAGACAACGCGCTTGAAATTTTAGATGACACGTGGCTGGCCAGGGCAGGGACGGCTTTTCTGGCAAAAAAAATGCCTGCTCGGCATCTGGTATTGGGGGCAGGCAAGGGCCATGACGTGGCGGAACCCATCTGTGTCCACCAGACGGAAAGGCAACATTTCCAAGGCCAAAAGCCTGGCAATGCCGACATTCAGGCTTTTGGCTTTGGGATGGTTTGGGTTAAAGTGTTTCTTCTGCTCCCAAACCTGGAAGACAGAAGGCTGGCTGCTAGACTGGCCGCTGTACGGCGTGCAGGTCGTCAAACTGGCGGAAGGAGAAGGGGTAGGATGGGTCTCTGGTGGTGCTGGTGGTACTCGGCGACGGTGGAGGCTGAAGCGGAGGCTGATCCCTGATCATGACTCTGAGAGACATGGGCAGCTGAGGAACGCTTGGTGGTGGCGGAGGAGGCGGAGACAGAGGGTGTGACAGTGGTTGGAGGCCCGGCGTCGGTCTGGCCTTTTTTGGCCAAGTGTTGCCTCCATTTCAACTCATGCATTCGCTGCATGTGACTAGACATGTTGGTGGTGGTTAACCACCTAAGGTTCTTGCCTCTACTTATGCGTTTACGGCAAAGGCGGCATATGACATCGCTGGGTGAATCAGAGGCTTGGTCAAAGAAGGCCAGGCTTGAGAGGTCCTGGACCTTTTTGACGGCGATAAGCGAGGAGCGGGGTTGCGCTGACCGTGGCTGGCGGAATCATATCAGCGGACTTCTGCGACCGCCCTCTCCCTTTTTGAGGCGGAACCCGTACTGACACTACCCCATCGTCTTCCTCCTCGTCCAGTGATGAAGCGCTCGCAAGCAAATTCTGCTGAAAAGACCACGTTGGATCCGCAATGTCGTCATCATCATCATCAACACAGGTGACTTCGTCGTCCTGACATTCTGCATCCAGGAGCTGCGGGCTACAAGCAAGAGGGACTGCAAGGCGTTGCCGACCGCCCGGATTTTTGCCGATTGACCGGCTTCCTTCTCCTCCTCTGATGGCATCAGTAACTGGGCGTCAGAGCAGAGAAAATCATCCTCTTTGGCCTCTTGATCTTTTAACATGCCTTCTGACCCCAACCGCATTTTGTCATCAAAGAGGTCTTCAGAAAATGGATTATCCACAGTGGTGGGTACACGAGTTGACATTTGGGCTGCTTCATGTATGGAACGGATGTGGTGTGCTGATGACCGACATTGTGGCCGTGCTGGGAGGACGAGGAGGTAAGACTGCCTGGATGAGGTTTGCATTAACCCTCTGTAGGACTTGCGACGCTGTTCGTTACTGAGATTCACAGGGCCCTTGACCAGCGAGACAGGGCCCTGACGGTTCCTGCAACGATGATCCGCTGGCATGAGTGTTGTCGCCCAGCACTGGAAGGAGACACCCTTCATCTCGTACTCCTCTTACCTCCATGTCCTACCCCCCCCTTCTTGCTCGCTTACCACCGGAATTCGATCCATGTCAGAAATATAACAAATTTGAGGAGGATGGAAGACGTTTTGGAAAAGTCTCTATTAAAAGACGGCAAATCACAGCTATTCTCAAAATCCCTCAATCAAAACAAAATTGCTGTATTCAAAAATTTTTAATGCAAAGTAGATCTATCACAAAAGCTGGCCTGCGCAAGTCAAAAAAACACGTATCTGTAATGTATTCGGATAGATAAAGTTTTTTTTGGCACCTATCAATTCGACTGTGGTAAATAACATCAATTGCTGGATTCAAATTTAACTGCAAGAGGTGGCTCATATCTAAAAATCTGCGACTGGGCAAAAGTGCAAAAAACACGTATCTGTAAATGTTATTCGATAATAAAGGTATTTTTTTGGCACCCTAGTCAATTCACCGGGTGCTTACAAAATTGCGTGTTATTCAAATTTAAACTGCAAAGTAGATTATCAACAAAGTGGCTGCGCCCCAAAGTGAAAAAACACGTTCGGAAATGTATTCGGATAATAAAAGGGTATTTTTGGCACCTATCAATTCACTTGTGGTGACTACCAAAAATTGGCTGTATTCAAATTTAACCTGCAAAGTTGATATAAAAAAATCTATCAACAAAGCTGGCTGCGCAAGTCAAAAAAAACCCGTATCTGTTAATGTATTCGGATAATAAAAGGTAATTTTTTTGGCACCTATCATTCACCTGTGGTAACTACTCAATTGCTGGATTACAAATTGGAACTCGCATGTGCTCTATCAACAATTCCTGGACTGGGCAAAAGTTGCAAAAAACACGTATCTGTAATGTATGCGGATAATAAAAGTATTTTTTGGCACTATCAATTCACCTGTGGTGACTAAAATTGCAGTTTTCCACATTTAAGTGCAAGGTGCCTCAATGACAAAGCTGGTAGTGCGCCAAAGTAAAAAAAACACGTCATCTGAAATTTTATTCGGATATTACAAGGTATTTTGGCACCTATCAACCTGTGCTGGACTTGCGGGATTCTACATTTAAGTACCAAGTGGATATATCAACAAGGTGTGAGATGGGCAAAATTGAAAATGAACACCTATCTGAAATGTATACTGTATAATAAAGTGGAGTTTTGCACCTAACAAAGGAGACCTGCAGTTACTAGAAAAATGTGTATCACTATAAGTTCAGGCTGCCATATCCAGGATATTTCAATAGAAAACTGTTAATAATAAGCTATTGCAGTGCAATGTTCTACACTAAGTCTGAGTGAACTTTATCCTGTATTCTTTATAGAGCTTGTCTGTGTTCACCGTGGGGACCCTCCTTCGCTTCCCCCCGTTACTTTTACGCGGTAGTTGCTCCTTTAAATTCTCTACCTAAACTATTAACATCTTTCAAATCTCTAAATTCTAACTAAATTGTAAGGATCCAGCTATTAGTAGGGTTTCTCTCCTGTGAGAAATTATACATTATTTCGCTGAGCTGTTTGGATAAAAGCCGAGCGCACGTCCTTCTGCTCTGAGAACGTGGAGACACTGAGGCTGAAAAGGAAACGCTTATCTATGTTAAAACGAGGTCATGTGATTTTTCCAGCAATGCAACATACACATCCCCAGTCATGACGTTTCACACCCATCTCTCCCTGCTCTTATTCGTAATATGATTTGCTGGCCGGCCAAAATTACAGGAAGCGCCGAAAAAGGCGCCGATTAATAGATGGATGCACAGATTTTAACCTAAATTATCGCATGATCTAAAAAATCCGATCACCATAAAAACTGTGCCGATTTCAACTTTATCGATAATAATCACTCAACACTACTGAAGACTCATCTGTTTCTGAATACAGGTCAGAGCACAGAGCCCCTCCTGCACAGTATGCTTCTGTAGTGGAGGGAGGGGGAAGGCTCTGGCTGCTGTGTCTGTGTAGCTGTGCTGACTGTATTAACCCTGTGTGTGCCTGCTCCCTCCTGCTCTCTACACAGATTGAGGAGAGCAGAGATGAGGCTGATCTGTAGTCAGTCGATGTGACAGCAATGAAGTGTTACTATAATCATTATGTGTCTGTGGAGCTCTGACTATACTAATAGAACAGATAAGAGGGCCATGTGAACAGTTCATGCTCTGCTGTACTAGTGACACATCGTGAGTATAGTAACACACGTCACAGCTGCCCTATGTCTGTTCTGACAGGGTTTGGTTGTTGTTGCTGGAGATGTGGGGATTTGTATGCTAAGCAGGGGGTATAGGAACACTTACATCCCCCCTGCTCTGCTATTAGCATACACAGCTTCACAGACCTCTCCACACTCATAGATCAGCCCTCACCTGTCTCCTGACTCCGTGGAGCTGACAGTGCAGCTGATCTAGCAGTGAGCAACCTGCAGCAGACCTAGGCAGACAAACACAGGGTTAACCCTGGCAGCAAACCCCCTTGCCCTTCCCCTGCTGTATAGAAGTTATGGAGGAGAGCTTTCTGTGTGCTGAGGGGCGGGGGGAAGAGGGAGGAGACGAGGCAGACAAGAAGCACGCCCCTGAATTCAAAAATCCTTTGCTACCAGACACATTGAAATAGGCTGAAAGCTTGTAATGAGACAGCTCCTTTAAGATGTTAAGCAAATACATGTGTTCTCCATGAAATTAACATTCTGGAGCATCTTCTCTATAACTTTGTGTTGTAGACAACCACCTAGTGCACTACCTCATCCCAGGTAGAAAAGGGGGGTGCAAGGAGATGTGAAGAGGGCTGAATTTTCTATAGGGGGAGTGCTATGTATCTTATTTGCCTAGGGCACCAGAATACCTTGTCCCAGTCATGGTGCTAAAATTCTAATTTTCTGTGGGTCTGTCACTGCACACACTGAATCTGTCAGCACTGATTTGACAATGTCAGACTGTGCACGGACACACCCATAACTGAGAATTTAGCAGTATATTTCTAGAAGGAATTACAGAAGAACCACAGAACATAGAGGAAAGATGCTCCAGAATTGCTATGCTTCAGAATGCTTCACACTGTGTGTGAAACTGACCTTGTTGTTCTTAAAATGATAGAAAACAGAAGTTTCTGAAGTTTTCAAAATGCCTAGTAAGATGCATGAAATTGTCTGAGCCACTGTGATAAATTTGGTGCATCTTTAGACAGCCTGGTCTCAGCTCACACAGTCTAAACATTAGAAATGATTAGTCCCTTTATGTCATCAATAAATAAGTTGAACATGCTTGCCCCATATCCATATTTCTACATACCGCTTCATAAAGCATAGATAAAACAAAGAATTAGGGATTTCTTTGACAATATAGAGCAACTATTGACTGTATATTGACTACTATAAATGTTATGGTGGTCATTTAAAGGGGTTTTCTCACTACAGGCTTTCGCAGGCATCTTCACATTTTCTCTGTCTTACAGCTTCAAATCCAGGTGTGGGTCTCTCCCAGTAGGCATGTCTTCCCTCAATGAAGAGTTTTGACAACATCCCACCCCCTCCCTGCTCCCTCCGCAGTCCTCATTCTGTGTGAGCAGGGGAAGGGAGAAGATGTCACAGCTCTGCAGACCTCCTGCACTGGTCATTTCTCGTGTCTGGAGAGCTGTCATCTTCCTTACACAAGCTCATTGTAACCAGAACACCTGCATTGGCGTAAGCAGTTATACATACAGCCCCCTAATGTTACAAAAACTTACATCTTGTCATTGTGTCTGGCAGAGTGTATTATACAGTATAGTGTTCATGTGAACGGTAGGGCCCTGTAACTGCAGATGCTGCCGAGTCTAATCAGACCCAAATCAGCTCTGCAGTGAGTTTTGGAGATTGTATTTTCCCAGTATTTCTCCTAATATATCAGCACCAGTTTCAGAGAAAATCAACCTAAAAAAATTATCAAAAAATAGCCCCAGAGATCTTTTTCTGATCTTATGTGGGCATAATATATAAAATAAAAATAAAAAAACACAAATAAAATATTAACAAAAAACCCTAACAGCCCTAATCTCAAATTTTAGCCCCACCCACAACATTTCTTACATTTTATATCTCCTATAAAGAAAATGTCTGTAGTGGGAAATTACACAATTTGGGTATGTTCACAGAGTGTAATTGTGGGCTGTACTTCGGGGCGTAATTGCTCTGCAATACGCCCAAATTACAGCCCACAAATACGGTAAAATCATAGCACTCATTGAGTGCTGTGATTTTACAGCATATTCCTCGGCGTGCACAATCACTTCTTGCCCGTGCTTAGGTGCCGGGGAAAACAAAAGTGAATGGGGCCGGCACAGAGTGCTTTAGAAGTACGCACTGGCCAGCACTTACTTCTTAAGCAGCAGGCTATAGAAGAGCACATAGTATACTTGCAGTAACCCCTGTGAATTCATCCTTACCTTTTGCTGTGAAAACCAAATAAATAAAAAATGTGAAAAATAGACTTTTGTTTTATGTATTATTAAAAGGAAAAATATTATGTAAAGATTACATTAGAAAAAGACCCAAAAAGCACCCACTTGTACTAAAGAAAATGAAGACGAGCCTGGTCAGGTAGGAGGGGAAAAGACCTAGGGCCACATGTATGAAAGCTATCTAGGTCTAAAACTCACATTGTTGCCCATAGCAACCAATCAAAGCGCCCTTCTCATTTTTTCAGAGCACTATATGAAATGAAAGGGGCACTCTGATTGGTTGCTGTGGGCAACAAAGTGAGTTTTAGACCTCGACTGCTTTCATACATGTGGCCCATAGTCGTTAGCTGGTTAAAGAAATATTCAAGAGCAAAACATTCATAATATGTTATGTCCAGATCGAGGTTGATTGGACAGCATAGGACACAGGATTTAAAGAATAACTAAAAATCTCTGTCTCCTACTGCGCCTCTAGGCCCTACACTAAGCATTGCATAATATATACATTTTGCCTGGAATGTTTCTTTAACCAGATATGGCCCTAGGATTATGTATGGTGACAAATGGTACCAGGCATGTAGAAAGTTACCCATATTTCTTACTCTGGTCTAAACTTCTTTGAATAAGTTTCTGTTGACAAATTGGACGGTCATAATCCAGGCCTAAAAGATGATAAAATACATACATTATCATTGTTCCTTGGTCAATGTTGTTTAATAAAGAATATAGGTTATGTAATCTGTACAAAAATGTACTCAACCTTTCACACCACCCTTTAGCTTTTCATTGTTTTGATGCCCTTACAAAGACATGAGTTTAAACCCACTGGCTAGTCCCCTTCCGTTTAGCACTGATTAATGAGTCCGACTCTTAGACATAAAAAAAGTCTTTAAAAGAAAAGCATGACCTTTTATTGCCCCCTGGCAGCGAACCAATCAGCATTCTTGTAATCCAAACACAGATGCCTGGAGCTAAACAAATCCCGTAGTTGTGAACAAGAATTTAGTATGCTGTCAGATTACACAGATGACAACCAGTGCAGCAAACGCCTAACAAATATCCCAGCATCAGAAAAAATCTGCAGCAAGTTTTACTCTTATAGTGAATACAGTGGAAAAAGTGAGCCCGGACATTGCAAAACTTTATTTGCATTGCTATGTCATATTGTTCAGTTCTAGCACTGTGGTTTATTTCTAGCATCCAGGCCTCCCGGAAAGCCTGCGGTCCTGGTGGACGCAGCTGCTGGTCTGAGACTACCATGATGTAAGGAGTAACAAAATGAAACGAAGCAGCTCCGATGCTGCTGCTTTCCTTTGGAATGTTTCTACCCACCAATGACCTGCAACTGGGAAGACCTGGTCATATTGGAAATGTATGAATTACCCAGATCAGCTGTAGATTGTAAGCAGGGCATTCTCTCCCTCTGTGTCAGTTGTAAGTCATTCATTGTTAGCTTGTTTGACATATGTTATGTATGTAACCCCCTTGTGAATGTACAGCGCCATGGAATCAATGGCGCTGTAAAATAAACAATAGTAATAATAATAATAATAATAATAAAAATAATAATAATAAATGCCTCTAGGTGCCAATCAGTATATCCAATCACATGTAATATAGGTTCTATGAAAGAAAATGGACAACTTTTATATTATTTTTTTTCATTGTTCACTTATTTCCTAAATGCAAAATTTTAAAAATTTCTATAAAGTCTTCATTAAAAATTTGCTACAATGTTGCTCCATCGTTATTTGTGTAAGTTCTTCACCTTACTATCCTATAGAATTTCAAACAAATCCATCAAACTACTTGTCCTACTTCTAAAAGGCTCTTTAGTCCCTTTCATCCTTTTTTCAGCATGGAGAAGGGGAGAGCATCCAAGCAGGGCAGCTACAACATGTTATAGGGATAGAAGCAGTCAAAAGACACCTGACAGTAGGAGGATCACTTAGGCTGTGTACAAGTGTAGAGAGAAAGCAGAGTACCTACATCACTTACTAGAATTCTAAACAAGCAAACCTCATATCAAGCATATATTTCTGTTCACATGAGCACATCTGAAACAGGCTGCAAACTGAATTTCGTGGTACGAAAATAAATGAAGGAAGGAAGACTGCTTGACTAAAACTTTGCACAACTTTTTTAAGGTAACTAAGATATGTAAAATTCTTTTTTTTCTGTGTTAAAGATGTTCACACCGAAACATCCAAATTTTGCAGATAATATTTACTCATGAAAAGAGAAGAAGTAAGATATCTACTCCCTGATGGTTCTTTAGGCAATTTGTTTACCTAGGACTTTCATATATGAGTTGGCTCAGAAACAGTTCTTTGCTTCATTCAGAGCACTTTTCGCTTTTTTATTTCAATGTTTGGCAATCAGATCAGGTTAGAGATTGGGAACACTGAAAACTGTGAGTCAATAAATATCTAGAACAGGTCTTGGCCTAAATTTTACCTTTAATACTTTACATTTTACTATTTTTGCTATGCATGGTCTGAATGAATTCCATTGAACAACTTGTCTAGACTAAAATTAATGGTATGATCTTTTCCTTTATACCATTTCATAAAAATATGACATATAATAAAGTAAGTTGTTTTGTTTAACTTTTTTCCAAGTTAACAGGGAGCTACCATAAACCTTACCCTCAACAACAAGTACCAGTCACAAACAATACTATGACTGTGCAACATCAAATGGCTGTAGTCTAGGTTAAATAAATAAATAAATAAAATGAACATAGCCTACAATGGCTGAATTAAATAACAAAAAAAAGCATTGAAGCTGCTGGCATGGTCTCCAGTCTCTGTTTACTTCCAGGCATCTAAACAACATGTGACCACTACAGTGACTCAATGGCGTCAGTGGTCATAAGCGATTCCACTGAAATCATCACTCAGGAAGAGAACAGCACATGAGCAGTAATGGCATAAAAATGGCACATGACCAATTAAACCACTGATCCAGATAGAGAAATCGTGAGTGCTGAGGTGATAAATACAGAGGTGATTTTTTTTTGTCATTCAATTTGGCTGCAGCCTAATTTTATTTTTAAGTCAGACAGCCCCTTATCCTTTTAATTAATCTACAAAGATACCAAGCTGCAATCTGTGCACCGAAATTATACTGGACACATCTATGGATTGGTGAGCTGATGAACTATCTTTTTGAACTCTTCAAGGAACAGAAGTCTTCTAACAAGTCTAACATGGCTGTAAATTTAATTTCAAAAACAAAGAAGCTCCAGTAGACACATGAAATCATTCCCACCACCCACTGCCTTAGCCCTCATTATAACAGTGTGCTTCTATTTTGTGCCACATAAAACTTGCTCTTTAGAAAACACAGTTTATGAACATTATTTTGATCATAGAAATCAATGTCTGTAACTAAATGTCTTAGGATGCATTGCTCGGGCATCACATATGGAGGTATAAACAAAAGACGTATACTGTATCAATCAGAAATGATAGGTTTATAGATCATTCCAAATTGTAAGCAGAAGCTGATCAGTCACTGCTATAGGTTTAGGGCACAAGACAGACTATAACCCGTATTAGAACAGCAAACATGACACAGCCAATGAGTAAAGTCAGTATAGACAAAGATGACTGCTTGGCAATAACCTTACATTATTCTGCAGAAAACAGGAAGCAGTCTGGTGGGAATTCAATGACAACAGCAGAATACACAGGGCTAAGAAGATTTGTGGTTGCCATTCAGTGCGTTCCTGAACTGTGCACTGACCCGGGCACAATCTACCTCATATTTTTTTATTCAGAAACCTAGAACAGACAGCAGTTGAATCAGACATACTAGTCAAAAGGGTTGTTCAATAAAAAAAATATGTTCCATTGGGGCCAAGATGGTCCAAAAAAGAAAAAAAAGTAATACTTAATTAGTTGTCCTCTGCTCTTCCTGACAAAAAGTAGAGGCTAGAGCTACATTCAATTACAATGGAGTGTGATAGCCTCCAGTGTGTGGAGATGAGACCTGAAAGTCGAGGGGAGCGGATCACTGGCAGACTGGGAGGTCAGCGGTGGAGGACAGTTGGTTAAGTATTCATTTATTTCTTTTTTTGAATCCCCTGGTGACTATAGCAGTGATTAGCATATTTAGCTCCTCTATAACTAGTTGATCCTGTTACAGTGACATAGACAGTAACAAGTGCAGTAGATTTTATCTGTATAAACAAAACTACAGTGCCCCAAGGAGTGAAAGCAATTATTTATCTATAAAAAAGCAAATCTTGTTAGGGATAAAGTCTCTCCTCCCTCCAATCACGGTGACATCACTTCTTGCTCTCGATCTAATCAGGAAGGGTGAGCAGGATGGCAACCTGCTCTCAGAGTGCACTCAGAGCAAATACAATCTCTCTTCTGACCAGGGCAATATCAAAAGAGAAATGTATTTATAAGAAAAAGTCTTAATTTACCGTTCTATACATGTTGAAAGCTAATCTTTAAGTGTGGCAGTTCTCATATGGAAGCACAACTAGTCTTGTGCTTCGGGTCTGGGTATAGTCAAATTTAACCTGAATATTGATGATTCTGCTTAGTTCAGCCTGAATAAGTGGGGGATTGGTAATGGCTATCCCAAACCTTATGCACAACCTAAGTACGTCAAGAATCTAGAAAATTGCTTACTGGGCAAGACATAAAACTTAACTTTTAATATTAAATTCAATTAAAAAGTGAAATTCAAAATAAAAGTACTTATTAAAGATCAAATGGCAATCGAAATTATGGGCAATAAATAGCAATATAGGGTAAAGCGTTTGCTAACAGAGTAAGTGTCAGAACACAGCTTTCTCTAATACACGCCAGAACAGAGACTGGCGTTTCTGCTAATTGTGGGAAGTGGCACCGCAAACAGTGCCATCCTGTCTTTTCAAATAGATATATCCAGGTTCAGACAGTGAAATCCTACCTCCAAACACCCGGACCCTCTGTGGTGAATGTTCAGAGGCAAGGTCTGGGAACTGAAGGCAAATGCCCTTGATTCCCAAGACTTCATTTTCATAGCCAAGCAGAGCGCTGCTGGATATATCCATCCTTTGGCATGTTACAGCTGGCACACCTCTGCTATGCTAATGACTGCTCTGGATAAGTCTGATCCATTCATATACAGGCATTATTGCTATTATCTGCCTACCTGTACAGCTACTGACATGCACTTTATTGTCTAAGGGAAGGATACGTGCTTTACATTCTTATTACCATTTGGGGTACCATTTGTGATGGACCAATATATAGCTTCATGTGCAAATTCTACTTGTCTTTTTGACTATTAATATCTGTCAAAATTACTTACACCTATAATTTCCTTTCCCTGAGGAATTTCCATTTACATTTGGGAAAGAAAGGTATTGGAAATTAGGGAGCAATAGGGCACACCAGCCTTGGGTTCCGGGTGGGGTCAATCTTATCAGGACAATGTCCCCATGTTGTGATAGGTAGCATTATGGGTAGGGTGTTTCAGGGAAAGCTTTATTCTGACACTTACTCTGTTAGCAGAAGCTTTACCCCATATTTCCATTCATTTGGATTGCTATTTGATATAAGTACTTTTTGAATTTCACTTTTTAGTTGAATTTAATATTCAAAGTTAAGATTTACGTCTAGTTCAGCCTGAACCAGATTTTGCTGGAATTTGCAGGAAAATCAGCCATCATGTCAGAACTCACTTCCCTGGTCAGCTTCCAGGGTGCAACACTCTGCAGCCACTGAGTCTCAAGGTTTGCAACCACACCCTGAGAGATGCTCTGCTGGGGATGTCTTGAGTGACAGGTCTCCAGCTACTTTGGACAGAGGATATGGTACATGGGCTGATAGGAGGGCCCGGAGACTGCACCAATCAGCTACAGGGGAGGTTCCAGGAACTCCATTTAAACCTCCTAGTACTTGAGTGCTGATCCTGTGATATTTTCTGGCTGTCTTTACATTGCCTTTACTTACTACGTTGCTTCTTTGTATACCTCTGCTTGTTTTCCTGACCCCGACTTGTTTACTGGTTTCTCTCTTTGGTTCTGTTTTGTGGCCTGACATTACCTATCCGTTACTGACCCAGACTGACCCAGACTTCATCACCTGACATAAGACCCACAATAGGATACATATGACCTGATCTAAGGCAACATTTTGAATTCCATGCATGACAGAGAAGGTTATCTCTGGTGTTAGTTGTGTACCGCTATTTAGTATTGGCAACAAACACTATAATTGACTGCTGTGTATGGATAGAAAATACAGCACAATTGTGCTCAGCACTGTGAACTACAAGACCATAATAGGGAACATTAGAAAGAGAAACAGGCAGGTTCAAAAATGAAATCCACCACAATTGTGCTCAGCTCTGTATGCTATAAGGCAGGAATAGAGACCACAGAAGTTAAAGGCCAGTAGGCTAGAAAGAAAAGTCCGCTACAAAAATCTGTGTGCCACAAGACAAAAAAGACACATTCGAGAAGGACTTTTCTGTGTGTATTAACCATACATTGCTATGTATTGCTAGCAAGAGTTGTCATAATTTACAGCTGTATACCTCTACAAAAACCGGCACAATTACCGGCTGTGTGCTATAAAAAATTCTAATTTAATTTAAAATCAACTGTCTGACGGCTGCATATTGCACTAAAAATCAACTTTAAGTGACTGCTCTGTACCACTTATGGACCGTACCACTTTTTCTATGCCCATAAATGATAGACCTGTCGTATTTCCACCATAAATCTGGGCAAAATGTCTAGAGGCTGCAGAGGATCCAATGCATATAATTGGTCTCGGAGCACCTAAAAGATGTCTCCTTATGACAGTTTTTAGTGAACCTGTTGTACATCCTACATACTGGATATTCTTTTTTTTGCACGTAACCAAATAAATGACAAATTTGGTGATACAAATTAAATTGGACTTAATGTTATATGTATTTCTATTACTAAGTGAAAAAAAATACTATTCTTCACTGCATGTTCACATGCGATACATTTTTCATGTCCGCATTTGTTGGAGTATTCTCACTCAACCAGGAACATCGCCCTGTCATGCGTTGTTCTGGCATACTTGGGGATAATATCAAGCCTATCATTGTGTGCCCATTGTGTGGGACAAATCTGACACTATTTTTTTTAAAACAATTATATTGCTATTTGCATAAAGGAGAGAACCTAGCATAGAAAGTAATAGTATCTTGTGTAGTAGTTATTTGTTTCCTATTTTGTTTCAATAGATCTTCCCTCTTAATTGTAGTTACCTTTCTCCCTGCTCCTTGTAACAAAGTATCAGAATAAAGACGCTTTTTTAACTTGCCACATGTCGCTTGTTCATATTGTTTAAATTCCTTTGGATTAATGCAGTTACTTTCCATACATATTAATTCCCCAGTGGGGATGTTATTGATAACATGATTCAGATGGCAATAGCTAGCCAAAAAGATGGCAATACGGGCAGTATTTTTTCTAAATGGTACCACCAAAAAATTTTTATTTTCCACTCCCCTCAGTGCGACATCCAGAAAGTTAATATTGCTGGTCTCAAAAATAAAAGTGAATTTCAGATTCATGTTGTTGCTGTTTACGTATTGTACAAACACCTTTGCTGATTTCTGGTTTCCCCCTACACCAGAAATAGGTCATATATATAGCAACCATACCACCTGATATGAGGGGGAAAATGTTGCTGTCACTAAACAAAAAATCTCTACTCTCATAGTGACATAAAAATGTTTGCCAGAGAGGGTGAGTAGCATGTGCCCATTGAGGCTTCTTGGCGCTGTAAAATATATATGCCACTCATATGTGGCTCAATAAGTATTCCACAGTCTCAACAATGAATGTTTGTTTCTTCTGTTTATAAACACTATATATTTGTAGATGATATGATAATGCTAACAAAGACTGTTCATGTGGGATGCATGGGTACAACCCCTGTGCATCACACACCTGCAGGCACTCTCACTGGACCAAATTAACTGCTCCATAATGGACACCAAATGCTGGTTGCCTTTCAAATAACCTGGGATTCTTTTAATGAGAGGCTGCATCTGGATATCTATCCAATGTCCTAGCCTCTCATTTAGAGACCCTATCCCAAAGACTATAAGTATGAATTTTTGAGGAAAAGCTTCCTTGTGAATTTCAGGAAGTGAATGATAAAAATAATTAATTTTTTTACCATTAATTTTTCAGCCATTTTTACAAAAACACACCTAATTCCACTCCTCTAATCAAAACCTGATGTGTTTGGTATATTACCCTTCCAGGATCTTCAGGAAGTATAATATAAACATCTTTTAATATTTATCTATTCTTATATAATTCCATATTCAAAATTACAACCCTCCACATCTGCATTTCTTATAATCAAATCCTGATTACTTTTGAGTTCTTGAATTGCGAAATGTTCATCTTTTGTAATGTTGTGATATTTATGTTTATCCAATGATGTCTTCTTATGCAGTTCTATAGGATCTTCTTCTATGCTCTTCTGGCATAGCTCTACAATTATGAGTCATGATTGTAATGGATAGAAGTCAATGTTTGCCAACTGTAGAGTTGTGTCATCGGTGTCCATTATTAGAGGATCAGCTCAACTCTCTCCGTGTCTCTACCAGAGACAATGTAATTAGACAACTAATCTTGTTTTCAAATGAATTTCATAAGGAGCTAAGTTGTGTAACCTGTACTTGCTAATAGTATGTAAGAGACAATACTACCGTCTCATAAAATAACCATGGCAGCATCAATTGTGGGTATGGATGAATATACAAACAGATTACGAAAAATGGCAGAGATTTTAAATAATTCTAAAAGGAGTTCTGGTGCCATGGAGGACAATTAGATTAAGTTTGTCTTCAGAACCTTGGAATCATTGTTGAGAAAAGAAATCAAAACTTGTTGGGACTCTACTACATTTAATTTATATATAGAAAAAAATATGATACCTCATGGACTCAGATTGGTGAAAATACCAATAACAATCTACTGAGTTTGAAACAAAATGGAATCAAGCATTGACCAATTGCTCTCTAGAGTTAATTAAATTAATTGTTGAGCATGAACAGGTTAGCTTGACAGAGGTTAAAGACAAAATGACACAAGCCCGAGCAATAGTGGAAGAATACCAAGATACCTGACAATATGATAATCTCCTGAAACAGATGCAGGAAAACATTAAACAAATTAGAAGATTAAATTATATCTATGAAGCAACATCAATTCAATAGAGGTCTTGTGGATTACCAGAAAAATTAGGTCTATAGTTGAAGACAGAGAAATCTGTAGATTATACAAGATCTATATTATGGAGAAAAAAATGAAAGAAGAAATCCTAAATTTCATGAATGCAAAGTAAACTTCTCAGAAATAGATTCTTCCATAAATAATTCATCTGCCAATACCTCAGAGGATATGTCAGACACACGTCTGAACTATGCCCAAGAGATGGGAGGTTGAAGGCTAGCTATGAAGAGAGACAGATACAATTCCCACCCTGAATTTGCTAACTCCTTTCAAGTCTATGACACCTTACTGGTTGTGAATCGGTTTGCTCGTCTTGAAACACTGAAACATCAATTTTCTAATGAATTTACGAACCCTTGAAAATAGGGAAAGTAGGATAATGAACACCGATGATACAACTCTACAGGTGGCAAACACTGACTTCTATCCATTACAATCACGACTCATAACCTTATATCTATTCTAGGAGAGAACAGAAAAAGACCTTATAGAACTGCATAAGAAGACATCATTGGATAAACCTAAATGTCGCAATATTACAATAGAAGAACATATGGAATTCAAGAACTCAAAAATAATCAGGATTTGATTGCGAGGAATGCGGGTGGGAGGGTGGTTGTAATTTTGAATATGGAATCATATAATCAGGAAAATTTTAATTTGCTGCAACAAAACGATATGTATACTCCTTGCTTATCGGTCTCCCTCTCTGCAAACTCTCCCCTCTTCAATCTGTCCTGAATGCAGCAGCCAGGCTCATCTTTCTCTCTAGCCGCTATACTAATGCCTCTACCCTGTGTCAGTCACTGCACTTGTTGCCCATTCAGTTCAGGATACAGTATAAACTCATCACTCTCACTCATAAAGCTCTCCACAATGCTGCCCCCCCTACATCTCCTCTCTCGTCTCTGTCTACCACCCGACCCGCTCTCTACGCTCTGCTGCTGATATCAGGTTACACTCATCAATCATTCGAACCTCCCATGCCCGTCTCCAAGATTTCACACATGCGGCACCAATTCTCTGGAATATGCTACTGCTGGCGATCAGGCACATTCACAACCCTCATAGTTTTAAGAGGGCCCTGAGAAAACATCTTCTCGGTCTGACCTACCAAGATCCCTAACTGCTGTCACACACATCTATCACTCCCTTCACTAGGGCACTCACAGGCACTTATCTGTATATAGATGTACTGTCAGGGTGGCAGGTTCATCCATTTTTCATGTAAACCACCCCCTATTTATGAAACATGGCTGGACCATTGTAAACTTGGCACTTCTTACGTATGTTTCGCCTATACACCCTAATAGATTGTAAGCTCTCACGAGCAGGGCCCTCACACCTTGTGTCTCATTTGTAAGTATTTTTAATGTGTAATGTCTGTACGCTTACCCTTGAATTTGTAAAGTGCTGCGGAATATGTTGGTGCTATATAAATAAAGATTATTATTATTACTCTTCCTGGAGATCCCACATTAGAGTATACTAAAAATTTACATCAGTTTTTCAAAAGAGGAATGGAATTAGGTATATTTTCTGTAAAAATGGCAAAAACATTAATGGTAAAAAATCGAAATAACTCTTTATCCCATTCATTCCTTAAAATTCACAAGGGAGGTATTCTTCCAAAATTCAGACCCATAGTCATAGCGATAAGGTCTCTAAATTAGAGGCTTGGCATTGGATAGATATCCAGCTGCAGCCTCTTGTTAAAAGAATCCCTGTTTATTTGAAAGTCACCAAGCATTTGGAGTCCATTATGGAGCAGTTCATTTGACGCAATGAGAGTGCCTGTCAAGCATGCCATGTAGAAGGATTGTACCACATGACCAGGACTTGTTAACATTATCATCCACAAAAATATAAGGCAATATGTCAGGAAAGAGGCACCGCCATGCCAGTTTTAAGGTGCATTAAATGAGTGCATAATGCACCTGAATGAACAAACCTGTCAAAAATCTGGTATACCTAGGCATAGCATAATTGATGCGGCTAATCTAGGTGCATTGCATAATTTAGGTGGGTAGCATATCATTGCTAGCATATTTGATGCGCCTACTTTAGGCGCCTTCAAATGTGTCGTGCCTGGCGTAGAATGCACCTTCTTTTGGTGTACGACAGTTCATTTATATAAAGAATAGGGCGTCAATAGTTTTTTTTGGCAAAATGCACCAAAAAAGGCGCAGCCCTAATGGGACATTAATGTCCCATTAGTGTGTTTATACACACCAGAAACAAACATTCATTGATGAGAGTGTGGAATATTTGGCAAGCCAACTTTTTCATGTTTAATGGCATATATTTTTACTGCGCCAAGGAGCTTCAATGGACGCATGCTTCTCACCCTCCCTAGCGAACATTTTTATTTCCCTATGGGAGGTGAAAATTTTGTGTGATTGCAACATTCACCCCTCCCTGCCCCCCACATCAGATGGTACAATCGCTATATAGATGATCTGCTTCTGGTATGTGGGGGAAAATAGAAATCAGCAGAGGCGTTTTGTATAATACATCAACAGCAACAACATGAATCTGACATTCACTTTTACTTTTGAAACCAGCAAAATTAATTTTGTGGATGTCGCTCTGAGGGGAGTGGAAAATAAAGACATGAACAAATGACATGTACCAGGTTAAAAATGTGTCTTTATTCTGATACTTTGTTGCAGGGGGCAAGGGAAAAGGTAGCTACTATTAAGAGAAGATCTATTGAAACAAAATAGGAAACAAATAACTACTACACAAAATACTACTACTTTCTCTACTAGGTTCTGTCCACAGTATAAAGAGATTATGAATATTGTGAAAATACATTTACCACTACTTCATATGCATAGCAGTATAATTTTTATTTAAAAACTAGTGTCAGATTTTGTCCCAAAGAGGGCACCAACGATGCCAGAACAATGCAAGGCAGGGCATGGTTTCTGGTTGAGTGAGAAGGGCTTCAACAAATGTGGACACAAAAAATGTACCGCATGTGAACATGCAGTGAAGAATAGTATGTTTTCTTCAATTAATAATGGAAAAACATGTAATATCAAATCCTATTTAAATTGTGACACCAAATTTGTCATTTATTTGGTTATGTGCAAAAAAATCTAAAATCCAGTATGTAGAATGTACAATATATCAGTATTATTACTCCTAATGTATTTTTGTATTGTACATAGTTTTGTAATAGTTTTTATATATGTGTCTTTTTAGTTTTATAGAAATAATATATCGGTAGTGAAGGAGTTAAAATTTTTGATATGAATCTGATGAGGGATTATTTAAAGCTTCCGTATCCTGTTTCTAATTATGCTACAATTATGAACATTTGCTTTGAAACACATCAGCGTGTGAGCCGAGGGGCTCTGCCGCCTGTTTATGTGTTTGGATTTTTAAAGGAATGCAAATAAAGTTATGGAGAAATTTTAAAACTTTCTGGAAGGATGCTGGTTTTTGGTTATCCTCTTGCTGTTCCCTCCATCTTCGGACAGTGCCTGGCATCTGCGATGGATAGCTAGCCCTTTGCATAGTCCCCTCCCCTTCCTCTAAACTTTCATTACCTTTCTCATCTTCATTCTCCTCCTGCATCCTTTTTCCAAAACTGGAGATGCCTGTTGAAAAGGACACTTCCATTTCTCACCCAAAACCCCTCACTCTCCCCCGCGATGTTATAATGGGAGCTGGGAATTGAATTGGAAAATGGTACCTTTTTCCTCCTGTGTTGACACCCACTTCCTTAAGCCCCCAACATCTTTTACAAATGGACAAAAAAAGGTTTGTGTCACTTTGATTGCCTGCCCAAAAAACTCTACAGAGGCGCTTTTTCTTCTACATCATCTGGTACTCTAATGATAGCTCCCTGACTGACTCTGGCAGAACCTCTATAGCATGTATAAAGTGATATTTCAAAACATAATGAAGTCACAAATGAGACGGTTGGAGGTAAGCAGTATTGGCGATGAACTTCTGCAAAACAGGAGGTGCCTGGGTGTATGTGGCAAAGATGCAAGCAGATTCCCAGCCTTATCTAGTAGTGGCTGTAAACCTGTTAGGAAATGTTTTACATACATATCTTGCCTGGCACATGTGACAAACCTGGTAGTACGATGACAGTGGCAAAGTGCCGAGAGCAGGTTGGACTGATTGTGACACACAACCATGTCTAGCTTCAGTTTGTGCAGGGTCAGCTAGGTGTCATCTTAGGCATGTAGAGCCCTTAAAAGCTCCTGGTCCGTTTGTCTGTGATTTCATATGTAATGGAGTTTAAGCGCAGTATGACATGGGTAAATCTCCTGCAACTCTTAATGGTTCCAGAACATGACAAGGTATACCCTTTGCTGCTTGATGCCCATCCCCAAAACAAATTTTCCCTTTCCGTTTAAGGTGTATATGCTCCGCCCATGCTTACGAAAACCAATATCATTTACAGAGAGACAGGGACATGGAAAATGGTAGTGCAGGGCATGGGCAGCTTCTTCTTTTTTTTTTTTTTTTTAAATAATGGCAACTGGGCAGCTGGTTTAAGGGTCAGCAGAGGCCTGGAAGTGGTGGAACCCAGTATGCTGCAGAGGAGGAAGTTTTCTTCCAATAGATCTCCTTTTTTTTTTTTTTTTTACATACAAAAACTCATGTATGCATGTATTTAGTGTTGGTGTTCCCATGCAAATTTGGAGGCTTTTGACTGTTATAGGTGTTCAAGAGACCAGAAAACACATGCAGATCATTCTGGGAGGATATTGTGAAGTTGCTTCACTCAAAACTTATGGTTAAACTTTTTACTAACCCGCAAATTCTCTTCCACACCTACCTAAATTTCATTTTTCCCCTGGGACCAAGAGAGTTTAGTTTAAAAAAAATGGTTAAATTTCTCTTTCCCCTTTTTTGATAAATTATACAAATGGTTAAACATTATATGCCCATTTAGAAAAATTAGACATATGCAAAAA